>JAPYZR010015301.1:0-10384 GCA_030522945.1 Trichopria nigra
ATTCACGTCACTTATTGAATTTTTAAGTGAATTTTGTTAAACGTTAAAAAAAATGGTACTTAAAATTTTAATGCAAACCAATTCTATAATTTCTTTAAATATTCATAGTTAAGTACATATATAAATGTTGTACGTAATAAATAAAACAACTATTATAAAATAATAGTCCGTTAAAAATAAAACAAGGATTTTGTCAACTACATTTTCAAAAGCTACATAAGATAACCTGGAATGATAATAAACAAAACAACAAATTTTGTACAGTGTACATTTGTTCAAAAACTAAGAAATTTGTTGAAACGGAAGTCCATGAGATCATATGTCAATGATAATTTAGTTGATTGTTTAAATAATTTCAAGATTTTATTGTATATATGTACTTACCGTCGTTTATTTATTATTTAAAGTGTTTAAGACATGAAAACAATAGTTACAAAAAGAAGCGAAAAATGAGTAAAAGCCCAGTAATTTGTTCTATAATTCTTGGGTCAAACGATTTCACATTTGCCCAAAATTTGCCCAAAATTTACCCACATCTATGATATTTCCTGCAGCATTTGCCTTTAAGACAAGTAAAATTTAATAATTCTTATTGTAAGAAATATTGTCTTTTCACGAAAACAATTTTATATTTACATAATCTGTTATTTTATAACTTGTGTCTGCTGATAATATTGAATATATTGTAACTTTCCTTATTACAATCGCAATTAAACAAAATTAAAATCATTTTGTTGAGCCAAAAAATTATAGTTTTGCAGTTTATATAATAATATACACTGATGAAAACTGTAAGCAGTGCTCTTCATAATTATGAAATAATGTTGAATTTTTTTATTAAAACAAAATAAAAATTTCGATTAATTTCCTAATATGGTATCAAATCACACTTTCACCGATTTTTATTTCACTTTCATCGCCATAGATTCCAAAGTATTAATGATTCTATGAAATACATGCATTCGAAACAAAATAAAAACTAACAAAAGTAATAGTGTCAGGAACGTGCCAAAAGTTTGTTATATTTGTAATTAACTTTTTCAATTAATTATGTACACTGGCACCATACATTTGACATAATAATTTAGAAAAAAAACTACTTCCTACTTCTTAACTCGATCTTCATGCAAAGACTCTGGCAGACAATTCTATCTGGGACATTATTAAAATATATATACAATTACATTAGTAAATTTTGGATGCCACTTTATATTTAGAATTTTCTACTACCTACTGACAATTAGTTCTTGTATGAGTTTGCAAACTTATACATACATATCTGTCTGTGGCTTCCTAACTGTACGTGAATCCTGCAAGGTTTGACGTTAACATTAGTCTAGTTACGAGTCGTCTCGAAAATTTCCCTTTGAACTCTGCCTTACGAACAATATTATGTAGTATAAATATATTACTTTCACATACGTACAATTTAATAGAAATATAAAATGTATTTATAAATGGTTTAAAAATTTGTCAACTTTATACAATGTTTTCAAAGTATACGTACATATTCGTCGCTACATACATAGGATGGTTCAATAATTATTCTTTCTCTACATAAATGTTTTCCCAAAAACCACTTTCTCAAACAACAATATTATAATATCAACATTATTATAAATATTGCTTAAGATTATCATTACAATTAAAGATCACTTTTTTATTGCAAGAAGAAAACGCTTTACATTGACAAAAGCCAAAGCTCTCAGCAAAAATCAACCACATATATACCTCAGATCTGCTCTTAGAAAACAATTTATTCGACATTGAATATTATGTATCTAAATACGATGAAAGGGCTACTTAATATCGTTTACAATTTATAAATAAAAACGTACAAAATTATTATTTAAATAAATTTCATTATAATCGAGTTCTTCTACATGTAAGTTAGATATCACATTACATATATAAATAATATGTAAAGGAAAGGATCGCTCCTCAAACGTACATCGTCTTCAAACTCACATTAGTCACAAACTTCACAATGTACGACTCGCAACTAGAACGTCGAAGCTTGGTCATCGGTGCTTAGAACTTTTAGATTTTGCAGTTAGATACGGCACTGGCTCTACTATAATTGGTGTGTGTGATTGAGATAAAGATAGTTTATGTCAAAGAAACAATGTCTGATGAGATTAAATTCAACGATAATTATATACAATATTTTCTCACTCTTTTTCTCTCTTTCAAACTCTCATTCTCGCTCTTTCATTCTGTCGTATTTTCTCTCACGTTCTCGTTCTCACATTCCCTTTCTCCTGCGCAATCATCGGACGCAAAAAGTCGTTACAGCGAAACTTTCTGTACAAAAAGTAATATTTACAAAGAACGCATTTAGCGGGGGTCTAAAGTAGAACAGTTACCGACCTAACCTAGAAAGTAAAAAAATGTAAATTTAAAATTATTGAAACATATTTTACCAAAATTGGACTCTGTTGATCATCATATGTACTGTGTAGAATTATAGTACCAAAGCCCAAATTTTGAAAAACCCTTTTCCGTCATTTTTAATTTGCCAATGTTTACTTCGTAGGTTAGGTCGGTAACTGTTCTGTACTTTTGAACCCTCTTGGAAGGGCCTAAAGGGCCTAAAGTACTACATTTACCGACATAACCTAGAAAGTAAAAATAGTGCACTTTAAAAATTATTAAAATTTTTCGTCAAAATTTAGGCTCAGATACTGTAATTCTACACAATAGCTGCAATTCTCAAAAAAGTAGAAACAACATTGGGTGAAAATTGAAGGAGAAGTATTGGAAATAAAGAAAAATAAAATTTAGAAAACATTTTTCTTTATTTCCAAAATTTTGCGACCGATCTCACTAATATTCAAGGGATCATACCTATGTACTATGTATATAATTACAGTGCTAGACCCGAATTTTGAAAAAAGTTTAGATCCTTTTTTATCTGTATACTTTTCTTTCTGCGATGTTACGTCGCTAACTGTTCTACTTTAGACACCCCCTTAACGTATATTTAAGATTAAGTATTTTTCAAGGCAAAATGCGACATCGACGCTAACTAATGCCGAAAAATGTACTACTTCTGCGTAATACGCTAAAGGCGATTTAGTTCATTCATCGCTAACAAATACATCCGCGAATGTTTTGTCAAAACAAATATTTTCTAGAAGATGTTAAACGTGTTAATTACACGAGGCCGGGTCAATCCGTGATTTATCGTTCTATTCTTTTTCTAATACTCCTACTCCGATCTTTCGTGTGCAATTTATATATATAAACTTAAACTGCCGACATTAAATAAATAATTTTTTTATTTACAATAAAATTCATAATTTATTTTATTTATAATTTTTGTCAAAATAATTTGCTAATAATAAATTAACATTCTTTTACGCCTAAACGATTATAATTTTCTCCGTGCATTAATTATGCTTAAGAAATATTTGTTTCGTAAATTTCGCGAATATAATTCTTAACAATGTACAGTTTCTTCAATATATCCTAAGCCACAGACATAGCAAATATCAGTAATCACTGATTGCAATAAATAAACTTTCCGTCAACTTTGTTTAGAATACAAAAACGTGAAAAGTAGGATACATTACGTCATGATTCTAAATTTTACATTGAAATAGAAAAGTCTTTTTATCAATTTCTACGAGAAAGCTTGATTGTCTTGATTAACAATCTGTTGATTTGTTGTACTCAGCGATTCCTCAAATCCTCTCAGAACTATGTCTGCGTCTCATCGGACACTCAGTACTGATTGACTGAACCATCAAAGTGTTGAGATAAATGCATCAAAAAAGAATTAATAATTAGCTCGGTTCTTACTTTCTACATTCGGTCATTTCTTATTGTCTACCTACGTCAGTTCTACGTGGCCGATCATTTACGAATATTGCGGTCATTTCGTAAAACGTGAAAATAACAGCCCTAACAGTCCTAACTTCTGTTTAAAAATATTGCTTTACATAGTCTTGTTGAAACCAAATGTATGTATATCACTTAGTGTTTCAACGATAAACGTACGCATAATAGGTAGCAGAGATTTCCTTTGCGACTCCCAACTTTTGGTGTATTGATATTGGACCCTCGATGTACATGATGAATCGAAACTGTACATTCAAACTTTGATCATAACCTCAATTTTAAAATTTAACAAATTTTTTTTCTACCTTTTTACTTTACACGAGTAAACTTTTTTTACGCCTTAAATAGTTTTAAGTTTTAGTATTTTACAGTCAGTTTAAGAAATTGAAGTTAGTGAATATAACTTTTTTTCACAGAAATGTCAGTCTTAATACGTAACATTGAAAAACTGTCAATTTCACAAATATAATACAACCGGAACTAAAGCCTTTCCAACCTTCATAAAATCAAGGTTAAGATTGAAGTCGAACGGTAGATGTCAATATGGGACGCGATAGGCTCTTTAACTCTCCAAGGAATTTAATTTTTCTACTGTTATTAATTAGTATTCATTCAGTCCGATAAACTGACACCATCGCTGGTCAGTAGATTAGAGCCGTCGGTTTGCTTACCATTTTCGAAATTATCGTTGCCGTTTTTCTCCACATTTTCACTTCGCAGTGTATTCTGTAAATTCTGATTCAATTTCTTGAAGTCATTTTGGGCACTTCGTATAGAATCTGAATTGCACTCATACCGCTGCAATATGCTATTGTCATTGTCGTACCTTGATCGAATCTGATTATTCGAATCAGAGTCCACACACTTCCGAAATGACATACTCGTCTTTCGATCATCTATTCGCGTACATAAGAATAGCGCGTCATTACACAAATCTGCATCTATACTAGGCTGGGCAGAATTTTCCGATTCATACGCGCGTTTCGTGAGTTGACCTTCAAATCCAGCTCTGGCAGCCAAATGAAGATAGTTGTCATCGCCAATCGGTGCTTGCCTGTGTAAATCAAATTAGATTACTTTAAATAATTGTTATTTCTTACATATAAATTATGAACAAAGATTCCATTGTTTAATACTACTAAGACTTTTAAGTCGTTTAGACTCACTTGCTGCCGTATTTAGTATCTCGAGCCAATTTTCTAAAATAAATCCTGTGTTCAGTTTCTAACGCAAAGGCAGCTTCTCGAAGAGCATTTAATGTTTTGTAATAGGAAGGAATGACTTCGATGGATGATCCACTGTTGGGCAATAAATATGATTCGCTTGCTCCGTAAACTGCTTGGCACCCGCAGGTGCCTATTAACTTTTCTAACCTCGACATATTTGCGAAAATGATCGAATGTATCCTTTGTAGATCTCTATCAGGATCTAAGGACATTTGCAGTCCCGCTTCTATACCCGGCGTTACGTCAGTGCAGCCAGGGGCTGTTTGTGCTGTTGCTCGACAACTAAAATGAAATTGTAAGATTATGGACTACGCAGATGATTGAATAACAAAAAAAAAAGAAACGGATAAGAGTAATTTTATGACTGTACGATCTTATTACGGAAAATGATTGTAATTACCAAAGCCACTGTCCGTTCGTATAAGCATAAGGATGATACTTTTCTAATCGATTGCTATTCGTATGACAGACTTTGGTCAAAATATCGATCCACTCTTTCTCCTCCACGCAATTTCCAGCTTGAATATACAGTGTCCTTTGTCGTTGAATAATTTGAAACATATTTTTCATTTTAAACACATCTTCATGAAGCCTTTCTACTGCCGATATTTCTTCTAACGGGATTTTGCATATAGGCTCTTTACCTAAGAATAAGAGAATGTATAAATTTAAAAAGAAATCATTTTTGATAAAAGTTTTTACTTAATATTTAATCGATTATTTCAAAAGAATTTATCAGTCTTATAACAAATAATGAAAATAGATTTCTAGGAACACTAATAGTACCTTTCGCTTTAGAATATGATAAATCTTGCGTAGTCAGTCTAAAAAATCGTTGTTTAACATTTTTTCTACCGAAGCGTTTTCTGCCTTGCGTTCTTTTGATCAAAACTCTGAAACAAAACCATACAGGGTTTTCATGAATGAAGTACGTAATAACTTTCTAACAGGGGACAAAAAAAAACTTCATTTATCAAACTTCGCGGAAAATTTACATAGATCCATCGATCTTACGGACTAGATAGCACTGACGAATTTAAAGTACTACAACTGCAAATATGCACTGAAATGAAACTACGCAATACCAACCTCTTAACACAGTCCCCAGTGAGGGCAAAAAGTAAATACATTCTATTAGAAAAAACAGTATTTGTTTAAGAGTTAATTATTACGATATTCGTTTTTTATTCGATATGAAAATTTGTTCAAAGTACTGAATAGAAAGATCATAAAACATACCCTTCTTTTAATACAACAGGATGTTCTTGCTTAGCCTCGACTCGATTCTTTATTGTGCCGCAACCACTTCTAGTCGATATAAGCTCAAGAAATTGCTTAACAGCCTGAATGTGTTTTTCTGTATAAAACTCCCTATGTAGAAATGATTAAAATTGAATGTTAATTTTTTAATTCTATGACATAACATTATGCTCTACATACATAATGTGTTATTAAATAGAAAGAAAAGATAATATCTACGAACCTGTACACGCACTCCATGTATTCTTCCTTGCATACACCACTGGCACCTGCTCTGCAACTTACTAAATTTCCTATGCTTTGTATGGTTTTGGAAATTAACGTAAGAGTCCTGTTAGTTTGAGAATCCTAAATGATACAATTTAAAATTTTACTTACAAGTTGTTCACTAGTAATATCAAACAGTCTTGGACCTAATATCGCTGGTGCAAAGAACCTTAAAAATATGAATCCACTAATTACGGAGTAGCGAACTTCTTTGTTTTGGGGGAAGTGGATGGCCGCCAGTTCGCGAAGGCACCAAAACATATCGCACATCAATGGCGGGCACCTCGTACCTGACGTAGTTATTGCCACGAATACACGTTTTACATATTCCTATTAAAAAAAAAAAAACAAAAAAACAAAAAAACGGAGAATCATATTAGATTTTGAACTAGTATTTTGTCTAAACTATAAGTTTAGTATCTATATTTTATCTTTTTATTAGTCGTATATAAAAGAAATAAAGCCAAACCTTTAAATTAGCTAAATTTGTTTGGATTGTATTAGCATCTTTCACTCTAGTTGGATCGATCTCGCATGGTTTCCGTTCAAGAAACACTTGCTCCATGGCAGGCCTCAGGGTACTATGCAAGTAATGGAGACCGGCCAATCGCATGCCTTCGTCCATCATTTTACTCACTAAGGTATTGCCTCGAAAAATTGTTGTTGGATCACTGTGCATTATTTTAAAAATGTAATACTCGTAACACATAATTTTCTGTTTATCAAATTGAACTCTCCATTCACATAACATTAAAATTTAAAATAATGGTACAAAAACTTACGTCAATTTAGAAATTTCATGGCAAGCTAAAACCTTCATCATCGATACCAATTGTCCATAATGAACAAAGATACGAACAAGTGGTTGTGCAGCTTCCATCTTACATGCGACTATCTCACCGAGAATGTAAACTGCAGACGTTGTAATAGGTTCTGCATTGACACTTTGGAGCAGCAGATTACGTAGCTTGTCATACACTTCTGATGGAAAAACATGATCGGCGGTGTAATGGATTTTGAGCCTCAAAGTACCCAAGCATGGTTGACTCTTTGGAGAAGAATTGCTGGAGATTTTGTTCGGTCTGTGTTCTGGTGCTCTAGGTTGTAAAATGTACCTATAACCAAATCGTACTTCTTAATTCAAGTAAACAAATTCAAGTAAGGCGGAATGATTGGTTTTTAAATAAATATTTCTTTTGCGCATCATCAAATTACTATTTTAAGAACAAAATGCTTAAAATTTATTCAGAACACCAAATGATTTTTTTTTTTCATTTAGAAAATTTGACTATATGTATAAAATTTAATACTTGATCAATCTGTTTGACTTTTGACAGATTACAATTTATAACTTTTTTTCGGATTAAATAATGTAGCTATAACATACCATGCAGCGGATGCATTGGTTGACTGCTTTTGTAAACCTCTCAGCGTCATTCGAACTTCACCAAGAAATACCGGCTGTTCACCCATTCCAGGTGAAGCGTGCCACAATGTGATGACAACTTCTCCTGCTTCGTTTCCATCTATCGTGTAATGAGAAACTTCCTTATCCTTACTAGATTCTGTCAATTCTGGCTGCAAATACAAATTAAAACGTATGTTAAATAAATTTGATTTATATAACTTTTAAAAAACCCAAAAAAAGTGTAAATTACCTCAAATACAAAAGTTTCATTGAAAATGGGTGAAACTGTTTTCTTCTTAACTTTCGTGCGCTTCGATATTTGCTTATCATTACTGTAGATAACTGTAACTGTTGCAAAAGGGTCACAGCCGCCATTTTTGATAGTTAATTCACTACATTCGATTATTCTGAAATGTCAACAAAAAATGGAGAATAAACTTTTAACTCTTCATAACACTCAATGTTAGTCACAAAAGATATAAACATAACACAAATCCGTACTTTACTGTAAGTTTAGGTTGTGTGTGGCCGACTCGCGGCTGAAGCGATAGCTCGACATGGGCCTTGCCTTGGACCTCAGAATCGGCATCAACAAGCCGAAGAGGAAACCAATGTTCTTTATTATGATACAGTGCTAACTCTTCCCTTTTTATTGACACTTTGCCTAGAATCTTGTCTTGCTTCAGGTGTCGATCCCTATTGTAAACGTAGATACCAAGGTACCGAAATTTTCTTGGTACTTCAAACTGGAATTCCTCACCGAAGAATGGACTATAAAGCAAAAAATGTATATTATTGAATTTATAATTCATTTACTTATCTGCAGGTCTTACATTCCTTATAAATATTTTTTACTAAACCAATAAAAGAAAAATTAAAGTATACTCACTCAAGGGTTCTCGACATAGTCGTAGTTCTAAAAATTTCTTCCTGGTCGAGAGACAGTGCACAATAAACATCTCTCGTTCCTGGAGAGCCATGGCTTCTGCTCTGGAGATTTTTGGCTTCTCCTAAAGCAATAATTTAAAGTTGAAGATATATAAAATATAAATTCAATGTAAAATAATTATGATCAACTACATGTACGGAAAGAAACTGTCATGTAGCTTCTATAATAGCGCAGTTGTGTATATAAATATACAATATAATATGTAACATACATAAAAAAAAGACACTGACAGTTTAATAGAAAAGTAAACAATAGCAAGTGTTTTTTAAAGAATGTAAGAGTCTCTTTAAATAAGAGATATTTAGTTTATGTAAATATTACTATTCTATATTTTGTGTATACAAGTCTCTGTCAAATTTTTAAGTATGCCAAACAAGTGTCATTTACAAATTTAATTATTTCTGCGATCACTAAAAGCAATAGCTGTTACGACAAAGATGTCAGTCAACTAATTCCAAAGGAATACACAGAAATTATAAAGCAATAAGCTCCAAGATAAGCGATGTCAAATCTGTAGATTAAGCAACATTATTACATAAAGTCCACTTTTTCAAATTGTTTTCATCACTAATTCACAGCCAAGATTCAAATCACACTTCTACGAACTAAGTCTCGTCTGCAATTATCAATTTCTCAACACTGATCTTAAGTTTTTCTTTCATCCACTTAAATATGCCCTGATCGTATCTTTGAGTTTGGTGCATCGGGGATGTCGCAACACATCCAGTTCTATTTGGGAGGCATAATACACGAAGAACCAACAACAGCCTCGTAGACGGTGTTCGCAGGAAGTGGAGTCCACGGTCAGGGGAACTCCAAGGAGCAGTGAAATCTCGGTTTCGAGCCTCGGGACTCCCAGGGTACCCGGGACTAGTTCTCTAGGACTAGAGCAAGTCTCGAGACGACGGCGATGGAACTTACCGATTTTGATCTTCAGCCTCTCCTCGATGCGGACTAGGCGCGTCTCCTCGGCCATATTACCTCCATGACATTAGGCCACTGGACTTAACTAACTGACCGACTGCGCGACGACTGCCACCCGCGGGAACAAGCAGACGGACACAGGGACGGACGCGGGACCGGACACTCGAGGCTTCGATGCTTTCACGGTCGTCCGGACACGGTGTTGAATCGAATCGCTACTATACGGATAGTCTGCTGGTATACTCTGGTGCGCGTCCGTGCGCGAAGTATTACGTGCGTGAGCCAGCGTGTGTTCGTGTTGCCGCTGCGGCGTGATAATATTGGTGCGTGAATTTCGCTGCTGCTGCTGCTCGTGAGCATGATACAAATAGAATGGTATAACAATACACTGTACGCATGCTGGGGGCGGATCAAATATGATAGCCAATCAGTTTTCTTCTAAATCATCTTTCTCACTCGGAGAAAGTGCGTTCTCTCTCTGACAAACCGTTGCATATTACTCTATGG
>JAPYZR010015339.1:0-10102 GCA_030522945.1 Trichopria nigra
CAGTCGCGAAGTATATTGAATTATTGAGGCCCGAAGGGCCGAATCAAGACAATCTTGCGAGCGAAGCGAGCCGGGGGTCCAGGGGGCAGAGCCCCTCGGCGGGGTTGGCGGCCGGAGGCCGCAGGGGCGAAGCCCCTAGTTTTATATATATTTATATATATATATATTTTTTATTTGATTTCATTAGCAATGTATAGCAAAAAAAAAAACCGAACGTGTAGATGTGTGTGTGTGTGTGTGTGAGAGAGAGAGAGAGAAAATATATGGTCAATGAATTATGAAACTATAACATGTATATATATATATATATAGGTACGAAATAAAAATGTTTAAATTCGAGATCAGGATCCGGATTGTAATCATCAATATGAGAAGAAAAAAAAGTCATTAAAAAAAATTGAGTATATAGTATATATATAGTAGCGTATACAATGAAGTAATTGATAAAACTTGCAACTAGTTATATGGATTGCATAACGATTGTCATTGATTGAAAGACTGGTCTTATCGATTAAAAGATCAAACTGAAAAATTATACTCTCGCGTTAAGCACAAGTCCAGTCTTTGTGAACGGCGATCAATGTAGATATAGAGTATCAATATATATATATATAAAGAGAGAGAGAGAGGCGCGATAAAATTAGGGGATAATTGTATATTTTCCTGCAATTACACGGATATTGTTCGACAAAATCACGCACAAATTGAAAAATAAAAGAAAGAATTATGACGTTGCGACCGACCTTGTCGATGTATATTGGTCTTAAATGTCAGGAGGTGAATTTAAAGCCGGTCAAAATGTCTCGATCGTTAGTTTGACATCGTTTAAATCATATTTCTAATGGAAACGACACTTTGCAAACATTTGTGCCGCTTGCCTGCACAGCATGCTCACATACGTATCACTATACGCGTCATTTATCAAGCGTGATTTAGAAAAGCAAAAAAATATCCGCAATACAAAGAAAATACGTGGAGTATTTGAAAAAAAATGTTATCGATTTCTTTTGTTTTTATAATCATTTAAAATTTTTTTTTTTTTTTTTTTTTAATAATTTTTTTTTAATAATATATATGGTAAGCGGGAATGTCGCGCTGCTCTTTTTACGCACATTTCGGTCAGCCAAAGACATGCGCTTTCGCATATAGATATGATCGAATGCAGAGAATGAATGAATGCATATATATACATTCATTTATTAAGTCAATTTTGAATATATTGGAATTTTGAATTTGGAGCGTCGTAATTTTAAAACGTACATTATTAAAATGGTTTATATGTATACTATATATAAATGCATTCCTTTATTTTGGTGAAATAAAATTTACAAAAAAAAAAAAAAGAGAAGAGATTTGATCGAATCAAATATGTATAGGATGCTTATATATATAGTTGATCGTTTCCACCATATATCACAGTTGTGGTGACTATTTTAGACAAAAACATTTATTCAAACGCCCGATTCGCTTTTGCGCATTATCTCATATTTTTACAAATCGCAATAAATCTGCGATATGCCAACTTTCGTAAACGAGGGGAAAACCTGCGAGATTAATCGGCATTGCTTCTCCTGATCAGTCTACAATGTTGAATCAAAATTTGATTCGCTATTTCGTTTTTGTTTGAAACTTTTTCCGTCCGATTTGTTTAATCTTGAGAACAAATGCAAAAAAAGCGTTCTTTTCTATTTTGACCTTCGAAATGACCTTATCGCCAATTTTCGCCATGATATTCGTGATCAGCGCGTCGAATGACGCGAGTACACGAAGAATCGAAAAAATTGGAGCTATAATAATATGAAAGGCTTTAGGAGGCTTTAGGAAGTATATATCCTTTTCTCATTACTTTTTACTTTTGATTTTAAAATCTGGTCTCACGTTTTCTTATATATATGCTCCATTATGTAGCATTATAGATATCTTGCATGTATATGCGCAATTTTCGCATCAGTAATCGTTCGATTGTAGAATTGTAAAAAAAAGTAAGACATTCGCTTTTGTTTAATCTTGAACGTGCGACGTATATCATGCTCAGGTTAGAATCGGCGCAATGCGGAATTGGTTTCAATAAAAAAAAAAAAGAAATAAAAAGAAAAAACAAATTTAATTTACGACGAGTTGTAAATAAATAGCGAATATTATATATATATAAAACGATCGCAATATATCAGGCAAACAACGAAATACGTAGCAATTGACTGATTGGTTCTGTACTATTTCCATTATTATTTGAAAAACTGTTTCTTATACATATATTAAAATAATAATATAAATTGCATAAATCATATATACGCATAAATTGGTCATGTTACACCATATACAATGCACACTAATTGACATGTTTTCTAAAATCCCACGAATATATCATCCGAAGGAGGCACAGTAAAAAGTCACCTATATACCTATATAGTTCTATTCGTTATATATACATCTATAAAACGCACAACCCTTATTAATGACATTGGTAATTGATTTGTGTGCGTCTATGCGTGTGTGCGTGTATTGTGCCCTGTAGTAATTAGAAGCGCAAAAGTTATTAATTATCAATTGTTAGTATATATACTGTATTATTATATTTTAACAAAAATACATATATACGTAGAAAATCGAAAGCTCACAATTTACACAAATTTATCGATACGGTATATTGCAATTTTCAGCATTTTGAACTCATTATTAAACGTTTTGTATAGAAATTAAAGGTATATACGTTTAAATCGTTTCTGCATATACACACGAATATTGAGGAAGTTATACATTCCATTCGTGCGAGTATACATGCACGTGCATAAGTAGGAAGAGAAGTTTTGTATAAGCATTCACGTGTCAACGTTTATAACGAATAGTTCTCAATAAATTGTACATTTTTCGATAATTGTGCGAATGCCACGAGCATTCCTCTTTTGAAAACCTTTATACATATCATATACGTGTGCGTGTGCGTGTGCGTGTGTATATATGTATGTGTGTTTCAATTACCGCGGATTTTTTTTTAATTTTCGCCAATAATAAAAATCGCTTTGAAACGATATGCATAACGATATATGTATATACGAAACTGTAGATAGCTAATTACCTGGTAAAAAAGTGGATAGAATCGTATAGAATCGAATTCGAGTTCTATCCGGATTTTAAAGAAACGGATAGAAATGGATAGAAAATGTATCCATTTCTATCCGTTTCTTTAAAACCCGGATAGAATTGGAATCCGATTCTATACGATTATATACACTTTTTTTATCAGGGAGTGCAATTATGCAGAGACTCTATAACATTTTTTTCTGTAAAATTTTTCTTTTTTTTATATATATATATACAATTATTACTTTTCTGTCATATCAAAAAAAAAAAACAAAAAAACATATATTTTATGTCGGATAATTGAAAGAACAGTATTTTCTTGAATTATCATATATTGCTTACCTTTGTCGGTAGCGAAACATCTTTTATCCTATATACGTTTTTTTAAATTCCAAGGTAGATGATTTTATGCAAGTTTAATGTATTGTTAATGATCTTTTGGTTAGTTCCTGCTATATACGCGTGTTTGTGTGTGTGTGTGCACGCGCACACGCGTATATACATATAATGTTGTACAATGCCCCCAGAACAATTGAAATAACACCGCCCAATCGTCGATGCTTCCGATCCGCCGCGGATGCGATGTACGAAATGTAGCCAAGTTGCTTGATATTTTGTTTCTACCATCACCGGTGTGAAACTGCTTATTCTACCGCTTGGTTTGAGCTTTTATATGACTGAGCTAATTATACGGTATGCGATCCTTTATTTAAGTCCTATATATACGAAGGGTTACAATGATATATTAATTCCGTTAACCTATATATAATATACCATACATCATTATTTCGATTAATATATATAAGTTCATTTTATTAACATAATTATAATATACCGACAAAAGCACTATATTATATTGGTACTTTATTTATTTTTTGATTGAAAAAGTTTAAAAAACTATAAATACTTAAAATAGTTAATGAAAAGTTTGTTTCCTTTGTCGCTTTTCTGATATGGTAACTCTAAAACTTATTATTATTATTATTATTAATTTCGTTTCGTTCGTAAAAAAAAAAAAAAATAAAAAAAAAAAAAAAATAATAAAATATTATTGTTTAAGTTTCCAAAAATTGAAAGATTTTTGTACTTTTATGTATAAAAGAACTGTTCGATGTTTGTTTTAAACCATCGTCTGATGTTCTAAAAATAAATGAAGGAAATGCACACGAAAAAAAAATCAGCATTTTTGTTAGTTTTAATACAATTTTCTCGGCGGATGCATCGCTCCGTTTCATCGCTCTATTGTCTCGAACAATAATGGCTTGTATATTATTTACCTGCTTAAAATAATCATTCAGCACAATTATCCGCTATACATGTAATTGCTGCTGTCCTTTCCGATGATTTTTAATGCCTAATATATAACCTAACTTAACGCCAATGAAAGGAAAGGGGGCCGCAAAAAGTGGATTGCAACGAATCGTATATAATATAGAACTGATGGTAACCATAAACTATACAAATAATGAAATTAAATAACTTATTGTCATCCGCAAATCGCGTTCTCTTTCAGTTCCACTATGCAATACGGTATCAGCGTAATGTATTTTGTGAATTAGTATGTTTATACGCTCATAAACTGTGAGTTAATACGAAATAACATACACACACATATATATAAAGATATTACATATATGATTTGTAAAAAGTCGTCTCTACACCATCCCTTATTGGTGCAAACAATCTTTCATGGTCGAGAGGTCATAACGTCTTATCGTACCTAATATCGATTTTTCTTTATATTCGATAGATATCAATGCTGCTGAAGTTCGCAACGTTGGAGTCCAACGAAAATTATAATAAAATATTTAAAAAATATATTTTTTCATTCAAATTGGGTTCTTTGTGCATAAGGAAATAAGGTTTTTAATTAATTTGGAAGGGGAAATAAACAAATAACATATATTTTTTATGCTTTTCGTTGGACTCCAACGTTGCGAACTTCAACACCATAGATATCAAGAATAATTAATGTTTCTTGCTTCGAGAGTTGTCAAAATTATGTCGCATTAGAGACGTTTAAAAAAAATTGCTGTAGTTAATTTTTCTGGGTTCTGTAACAGAATTGCTATTAATTCTGAACGCATAAAAATAAATGTATTTTTAAAAACCCAGTAGTAGATGATCTACGATGACCACAAAAGCGCTTGTCTTATTATGAGGGTGTTTTTGGCCATATAAATTAAATATATATACGGAATTATAAAAAAAAGTATTAATATTTTAATGTATTTATAGTTATTGAAATAATTTTTATTCTTTACTTTATGTTGTCGTGATGATAACTTTTTTGAAGTAATCACCATAATTCATCCGAAATCGACTATTCGTATAAGAAAATATGATAGAAGCTATTATATAAGTTCATTATACAACGACTAAAGGTTCTATAAAAAATTATTTCCAATTTTCAAACGTTGAACTATTTTTTTCTGACATTTCAGAAATTTACGACGTTGACGTGTCAAACGTAGCAATTTCAAACAACTTGGTGTCGTCTGCATATACGGTACACGATCTGGATAAAGTGTCAACAACTTTTGAGTTGGTCGCCGGGGATTTGTTGCTGCTGGAAGCGCCAAATCTAAAGGAAGGCGTCATCGTTGGCTCGAAGAGAGCCATTTATTTTTCACCCAAAACAGGTAAATGTAACATTATGCACATACACATATATGTATAGTAATCGGTAATCAATATCACTGCGCTTCGTAATTATTATTCATTTTCTTTGGTTGGTTGGTTAGTTTTTTTTTTTTTTTTTTTTTTTTTTTTTTTTTTTTTTTTTTTTTTTTTTTTTTTTTTTTTTTTTTTTTTTTTTTTTTTTTTTTTTTTTTTTTTGGTATATTGATAAAGACTATATCAATATATATCTCCATCGTAAACATTTTATTACTAATAATTGCACAAAAAAAACGTAGATAATACGTAGGTGATTAAATAAAATCTTAACATTTTATTTGACTTTAATTATTTAATGGAGTTTTATTGTTTTCTTCACTTTTCACAAAATACTTCCTTAATGAACAATCGTAACCGTTCTGACTAATTACAGCGTCATATATAGTATACTTAATAATGACCAGACTATATACAGATATAATGCACTAAAATAGTTTTAATGTTTATTATTGTGCCTTTAATTTTTTTTTATATGTACAGTTATTAGGTTGGGATTTATCCTTCTCAACGACATTTTCTACATTAGCAATGGTTTATTAAAAAAAAAAAAAACTATTTGACGAATAAAAAAAAAAAAACAATATCATTATATTAATTGTGTCAATTATTTACTCGTTTAAAGTGTATATATTTATGCGTTATTAAAATTGTATGTTGAATATTAAAATATTAAAAAAAATGAAAACAATGACAATTAAAGGCAAACTAAAGGGGCCATTAGCCGAGTGTATCGCGTATAATAATTTATGATTGATGGTATCGTGTACTTTTTTACCAGCTCCGAAATTCCTGACACGAATCCTGTCGGAATGGATCTTACGAGACAAGTCGTTGGCACTCACCAAAAATGCACTGACTGAGCCAACAACATTCAGTCTTGACGAGGAGAACAGACGTCGAGTGCCCGTCGGTCCAAATTACGACGCATTGTTAACCGTTGTCAATCCTGACCCGGAGAGGCTGAAAATCAACTGGAGTCTCTCCTCCGTCGCCGAAGGTACGGTATACCACTCGCTGACCTTTTATTTTTGGCACTCGTTTAATTTTTACGGTAATCTTTACATTTCCTTTTATCTTTTAATGTACGTATATATACGCGCAGAAGAAGTACATTAATTAACGGTCAATAAAGTTAATCGTTGCAATAAACCTATTTCAATACTATATATAGTTTTTATATTAATTTCTCACGTTAACAAATAAATTTAAATGAACAAAATAATAATCGATACGTATATATGTATATAATATGTAGCTACATCTGTCGTTTCATTGTTTTCAGAATACATTCAACCGTTTCTCGACGAATTGTCGATAGTAACAAAATTCACTGTAAAGTCGCAATGGCTTTACTTGCTGCCACTGGCTGTGACACCGAAGCAAATCCCAGACAGCAGCCCTTTGGGCAGACACTTTGCTCTACCCGAAGAAGTTTTACCCCAACTTATCACTCCGCTCGAGAAAAAGCTCGGTAAGCACAGACACGTATAACGAGACACGTATAGAAGTGTTACATGCTCTACAGATGCGTTTTGAAATGTTGATAAATCAATTGTTCATTGTTGCAGTACTTTCGATCGTAAAAAGTATATGCAATATACGTCGTGTAAGAGATCAGGTTTATATATGTATATACGTATATGAATAAGGAATGACGGATGAATCTCATTTATCCGCCATTCAACGATTTCCGGAAAAAAGGAAAAATGGGAGACGATGGAACGTGTGACCATCGAGCGAGTAATCGTAATAAAGCACTTGAGACTCGATTGAAGCACCGGCGATTTGATTTGATAAAGTAAAAAATTTGACATGGCCTCGGCCATAAAATTGAAGTCGAGACACGTACTGTACAGCATTGCTATACACTGTGCCATTTTGAACTGGTCTCGTCATTTACTAGTGCAATGTTCCCCATTCGACTTGAATATTTGTTAATTCAGCTTCACAGGTGAGTTTGAACCCATCGATTAATCTGGTGGTCTACATGGTTCCTTGTTCGTCAGCTCCGTTACGCATTTATACTCGAAACGGGCGCAGCTCCAACACGGCATTGAACATTGAAGCATTTCATTCGCCCCGGTATGTATATCCTTTATCCTTTCAAATTATCAATGAACATAATGTTGATTCAAGTTGACGATACAAACCTGAGATACGTATAAAAAAAATTGTGCATACGCACGATTAATATATATAAATATACAGATTTACATAATATTTATCATGTATGTGTTTTACAAAAAAATGTGCAGATGGGGTGGCATTTTAATTGCAAATCCACCGTCGGAAATTTGCGAAAATGCCAAAGCTGACGAGCAAATCGAAATTTTTCCAGAGGAAACGACAATTATTGGGGTCTTTCTCGCTCAACTTCGTCTGCTGTTGGGAATTCCAGAACCTGTAAGTTTCTTTTTTTTCCCCCCTTCTATAGTAAAATTAATTTTAGAAAAGTCATCGATTCATTAGTCAACTTGAAAAATGTCGAGTTTACCCTCCACCAGCCCTTTATCGTCTCTCTAGCCAATTCCTCGTGTCATTGTTCTTTTTCAAGCACGATATACCGAAAGCGGAAGTAATCCCGTTGGTGGACTTGAAACCGAGGGAATGGGAGCTCGATGCTCTTCTCAGGGTCAGAGCCGTCGAGCAACTGACATCGGCGAAACTTACGTTGCAGTCGCTGGCGCAGCTCCTCGAAGAGATCAGCAACATCGTCATCACGGACACCGTGGGGAACCGAATCAGGCACGCCCTGGAGATGGTGAAAGAATCGGCAGGATTATTGGAGGCCGGGGATTTGCGAAACGGCTTCCTCGCCAGTAAAGATGCCTTTACGACTGCCGAAGCCGCCTTCACCGATCCTTCGTTGCTCGCTCTCCTATACTTTCCCGACGATCAAAAGTAAGTTGTTGTTTTAATCCTTTCCTTTTTCAACGCGTTTTTTTGAGCACTCGTGTATACGTACGCGTCTTATTTACCACTATCCAAAGCCGAAGATTGGGAGTTTCGTCTCAATTCCACGGAAAATAATTACAAGTAATTGTCTTATCTATATTACCTATATTAAATAGGTAATGCTACTTTTTCCGAAAGTATCGAAATATTTTCCTATACTCTGGAGAGCAAAGCCAGCAACCATTACCTTGTAGCTGTAAAAACGTAAATGCCAACCCTACTATCCTTACGATTTAATAATGGTTATTCTCTCATTATTATTATTATTATTATCGTCATCTTTTTTTGTTCTTTTTTAAAGATACATTTTAAGTTGCTTTTAATTTACTTTGTACAATATTTGGATATTGGAAAGAAATCTCGTATTTCGTGTTTCGTTGTTCAATTGACGCTTAAACTTAATAATTTTACGTTTTCAATCAGATCGATCAGATCAAAATGCTGCACGTGATTAGAAATAACACCGAGCAAGAGAAATTATTATCGAAAATGTAATTTTAGGTACGCCGTGTACATTCCATTATTTCTGCCCGTGATGATTCCCGTGTTGCTGTCTCTCTTCAATATCTTGCGACGTTACTTAAAAAAGACAAGTACGGTAAATGATCAACAAGAAGAAGATGGATGGGATAGCAATGACCTCGCGAAAACGAAACAAGACTGAACCTACTGCTAAGATATCCCTTTTCCTTTTCGTTCCAATTTCAGATAAAAAACAAAAGTAACAACCAAAGGTACTCGTCGTTTACGAAATACTTTAATGTGAAAAATGTTTGTTAATAAATGTATAATAAAATTGACAACGATTCCTCGTTTCGACTGCGGAAATCACATAAATGCTTCGTGCATGGTTGATAGCCGATGACAATTGTCGATGCTGTCGTACAGCTAGGAAAGTCGTCGACGGAGCATCATATATATATATATATAAATTCGAGGCTACGACGATTTAATGAAGGGGTTACGATGAGAAAAAAAAAGACAGGAGAAATCACGCTAATGTACAATGAGAAATGAAGGGTTTAGTATTTACGAAACGTTCCGAAGAAAATGTTACGATTCTTGAGATTACGATATCTACGATTATAAATCTTCGTCGCCTTTTCTCCACTTTCGCGATTGTGGATTCGCGAACGTTTTTCGTAAACGGACACTCACACGCCCAAGTACGTGTCGGGCACAATCACACCCTACGTCATTCGTGCACTCCCTCTACCTACTCACATCTCTCGCGGAATCAGATCCAAAAATTCATCATTAGATCGTTAAAGTCAAGTGATAATATGTATATATGTACATTGTGTATGCTAAATCAATCCGCAATTAGAAAGCATATAAAACAGGGGCAGCATTCAATCGTACAGACTGTTGGCAAGGATATTACACA
>JAPYZR010015343.1:0-10099 GCA_030522945.1 Trichopria nigra
ACTGAGCAAATTAAATGTATAAATCTAAGTTGAAAATAGTCATTTGGAACGCTAACGGACTTTGTCAAAGAATACTGGAATTAAAAACCTATTTATATATAAATAACGTTGACATTATATTAATTTCAGAAACGCACTTTACAACTAAAATCTTTTTTAAAATCCCAAATTATTCAGTCTACAACACAAACCATACAGATCATAAAGCCCATGGCGGCACTGCAATCATCATAAAAAATAGTATATCTCACCATGAAGCAGACAAAATAAGCGAACCATATTTACAAGCAACAAGCATAGTAGTTGAAGATTCCACAGGATCATTAACCTTGTCAGCAGTGTACTGCCCACTAAGATTCAGTGTTACCAGAAATCAATTTATAAATTTCTTCATCCGACTTGGAAGTCGATTTCTAGCAGGAGGTGATTACAATGCCAAACAAGAAAAGAAATAAATAACAATACTACTATATTTGAGATGCTCTTTCTAAGTAGATTTGTGAAATTATAAAGAAATTATATATTAGTAATGTAACGGAGTTTTGTTCCAGGTCCGCTCGTGCCTTTGCTCAGTCGGCACACCAGGGTTTAAAACGAGCGGACACTCTTTTGGGTGGCAGAAGGAGGCGAGGTGGAGGTGTAAAAATGAATCGCACAGTATTTATAAATAGTAAATGCACAAATATATTCTGAAACCTCCATTTACATAAATCCCTGTGTACGTGTGGGTGCGGCTTATCGCTCAGCCGTGGAGTTTCGGTGTATGAGAAGGTGCGGCTTACCGCTCAGCCTTGGCGAACATTACATGACTATAAGTACGCTTTAGTTCCCTATGAGCACCGTCGTGGGTGAAATATCGTTGCCGGTTCTGTTAACGGAAGGTTTATAGGGCGGAGGCCTTTGGGATAATAAACCCACAAGGCTTAGGAGGGGGAACGCCCGTCCTGTGGCTTCGCACCTTAGTAGCACAAGGAGGAACATGCGTATCACCTGTGCCGTGGAACGGGTGGATGGTCCTGGGGTGATTCAACCCACAGGTACTAGGAGTGAGTGTCCGTACTGTGGCTTCGCACCGCAGTAGGACAAGGAAGCACACGCTTATCACCTGTGCCATGAACGGGCGGATGGTCCTGGGGCGATTAACCCACAGGTCCCAGGAGTGAGTGTCCGTACTGTGGCTTCGCACCGCAGTAGGATAAGGAAGCACACGCTTATCACCTGTGCCGTAAGCGGGTGGATGGTCTTGGGGCGGTTAACCCATAGGTCCTTTAGGAGAGAGAGTCCGTATTGTGGCTTCGCACCTCAGTAGGACAAGCGTCGGCCAGCGAGAACGAAACTTCGTTTCAGTAAGATTTTATAACATTGTTTCCAAAAAGAATATAATGTAGAATAATGAACGTTTCGACCAACGCGTCATGTAAAATATAAACTATAAAATATAACAAAATATAAAATATAAAATATATAAGAATGTAAGAACGCTATATCAGTTTATTTAATGGAACTCATTAGATAGAAACTACCAATGACACTAGCCACAGTCAGCTCGAAAGAGGTGACTAAAAAGATACGCTCTAAATGACGCAATGGTGGGTAGTGTATGGAAATAGTTAGGCAGGGAGTTCCAGAACTCGATGGATGTAATCCAGAATGATCGCGCAAACATGTTAGTGTGGGGCATAGGTAGTAAGAAATCTGGTGAGTGTAGGCGCGATGATCGACTTAACGACTTATTTATGGGGATGAATGGTGGAGATAAGAGGGTTTCAACGATGTTAATATTTGGTAGGTGAGATTACCAACGAAATGTTGCCCCCATGCTGAGATAGACAGCCAATTAGCCTTCTTTGCGTCGCAAACAATAGATATATCTTAATGCAGTGTTTTTCAAACGCTGCAGTTTTGGTTGTAGGTACCCACACAGGTCAGCGAAAACAAGTGAGGCATAATAAAAATGAGGAATGACTAAGGAATTTACGAGTAGGAATGACCCACGAAATTTGAGTCGATAAAAGGCACAGTGGACTTTGGATGAAATGGAATTGACATGTCGATTCCAGGTAAGATCTGATGTTATTGATGGTATCAAGAAATATTTGAGTTCAGAAAAGTGATGTGACGATCCTAGGATTATGGCCTGGGTTTTTCGAGTATTGAGCGTGAGTCCATATTCATGGGACCATTTCACAAGCTCGGAAATGTCGCTGTTGATACATTGAATAGTTTCATTCAAACGGCTCAATGGAGTTGACAAGTAGAATTGAGTATCATCAGCGAATGTGATAGTCGTATCACGGCAATACCGAAGCTTGGAAAAGAGTGTGTTGATAACAATAATGAATTGGATAGGACCAAGACTCGTGCCTGCGGAACGCCAGATGTTGTGAATTCTTTTTGCGGGGGATCACCATCCAGTCCTAATATTGATTGGGAACGGCTGGATAGGAAGGAGTACATACATCTTAGTGCAGATTCCTCAAAGCCTATATCACGTAGACACGCCAAGATAACAGTATGACTCAAAGAATCAAAGGCCTTTGAGAAATCGAACAGAACCAAGATGGTTATATGTCCCTTGTCAATGGCCTGTCGAACATCATCTAGCAAGTAAAGAAGGGCTGTTTGAGTGCTATGATGCCTACAGAATCCGCACTGCTTTGGGTGCAAGACAAGAGGTTATTGGTTTCAAGATATTGAGAAAGTTGTTGCGTAGCGATAGAGTCAAGAACTTTTGATAAGTGAGGTGCATTTGCTATCGGCCGAGTATTGGACGGATTTAAGGGATTAGCAATGTTTTTTGGGAGGAACTATATATGATGATTTCCAAATAGACGGAAATACACCAGTGGAGAAGGAAGAATTAAAAATGTTAGTCAGGTAGGCAGCAATGATTGAAAACTGCTGATACAAGTGCATGAGGCGTAGGTAATCGGGACTAAGGCCACGTGATTTTGCACAAACTGATTTGAGACTATTCAAGACTTCTTGATCGCGATATTGCTCGAAACGTGTCGAGTCTCGCGTTCGCTTGGGGCGCGTGTACAATTTGTCGTGTTCCTTAATTCTATTTCGCATATATGGAGTCATCCAAGGAATAGAGCGATGTTTAATGCGTTTAGTTGGCAATTTACATTTTTTAAATGTATTATATATTAGTTTCTAAGCGCTCATAAATGATAATGGGTCGTGAGTCCGAGATTTAAGTACGAGTTAATAGGAGTTTAATTTACGGGAGAATTTAAATAAATTCCGATTTCGGTTTCGAGTGAATTTTCGGTCACTCGAACTGTTGAGAAATAATTTTTCGCATTCGGATTTGAGTACGCGTGGAACGAAGTTTAAATTACGGGAGAAATGAAATAAATTCATATTTCGGTTTCGAGTGTGTTTTCGGTCACTCGATCGTTTGAGACTAATTTTCTAAGTTAGGGTTTAAGTGAGTGTACTAACGGAGTTCAAGCTCCGTAACGGTCGAAATAAAATTGAATTTCGAATTGCGGTTTACAGTGAAAATTCATTCACTTCTTCGGTGGAAAATAATTGTTTTTTTTTTTTAAATTTAATTTCGGGTTAAAGTGAAATAGGACGAACTATAATTTCCGTATAGGTCGGACTAAATTCTAAATTAGAATTGCGGGCACGAGTGAAATTACATTTACTCGTTCTGTGGAAGTAATTCTTTTCCATTTCGAACTTGAGGTAGGAAGGGATAAATAGAGGTTAACTTCGAGTTGAGTTGAAGTAATTTACAAAAATTTCGTTGATTTACGGACGCCATTTCAGGAGTCGAACGCAATACGGAAAATTAAATCGGTGCTTACTCTGAGTCGATTCTAGAATAGTGTGAGGCATTACTCCCTTAGTAGCAAGTTGCCACACAGGCGGGAACACAAGCGTGGGCAACCCGTACCAACACGAACCAACACGTTCGTGCAACACGAACCACCAGGGAGACAAATATATTTGAGTGTAGGTAGTTCACGCGGCTAGCCGTCGAGGCCGCCTCTACTAGGGCCAGCCAGGGTACAACCACGAGTAGGGTACTGAGATCTCTTACGCGGCGGCTCATTAAGAGTGAGAGTACGAGTGAGTAATAAAGCGGAGTGGTGAGTGTGAGAGTAGATAACTTGAGTGAAAAATAGAGTGTGAGAGCGCGAGTGTTATTGCAAACAATTTAAGTAGTAATTTGCGGCCGTTAGTGGCGAGTGAGAGTTGATAAGTTTAGCGGAATATTGTGTAACAATTGTACCGGTTAATAGCTAGGGTTCGAAATGAAAACGCGTCGAGCGAAAAAGACGGAGTGGCATCCGCAGGGCGAAATCGACCAGAATTTCTCGGAGGTAAACGCCTTACCATTGAAGAGTGTATTGGCTCAATTAGAGGACGAAGGTCTAAGTCCAGAAGGCAATGACGAGATCCTCCGGGACCGTCTGGCACGATTTCGTTCCAGGGAACGATTTCCCAAAGCGATTTCCATCCAATGGGACCGCGCTATCGACGAGTTCGAGGAAGCGAGCATTAGCGGCAGAACCGAATGTGTAGGCGTATAGGTTTTCCGAGGTACTAATGGCAGCGAATGACTTCACTAGAACCACTGCAACAAACATCAGAGCGGGGAGTATTGTGCGAGTCGTGATCGAGGTTTTTTTTCGTGTTGAGTACGAGGCGAGTGTCCCTGCGCGGACCTATTCACGGTTGGACAATGGCCGATATTCAGATATATTTTATTCATTTTATATAATAAAGAAACTTATATATATATACATGTATGTCAATCGGTCACTTTGATGACAGGTACTAAAAACGTTGCTTCGCATAAAGTGCCCTTGGACATACATATATATATATATATATATGGAATACCGTCAGTTCCAGGTCCAAAAATTGCACATTACCGATAGTTCCAGGACAAGTGCATACTTCCAGGACCGTCCGAAATTTGATTGTAAATTCAAATATTAAGACCTCACTCCATTCATCCGCTCCCGTTCGTATCCCATCCTTCGAGCCGATTTCCCCAGTGAAGTGACCGCGACACCGGGCTCCCTGTTTTCGCGATTTCAGCTGACCCCCTCTGGGAAAGCTTGTGCTCTCAAGAACCGTCAGTGCGGGTTATGCTTAAGAGAAAATCCCGAGCTAGCCGGGCTCGGGCGCAAAAGAAAAGGGTCGCTCGAATGACCCTCGTGCGCGGAAAGCAACCGATTTGGCCGTCAGCGATTTCGCCTGGTTATCAAGTTTCAAGGAGAAACGGCGAAACACGCTGCTCTGCGGCCGAACCGCCTTGTGACTATAAATATGGTTACACTTTATAGTTTAATTTCCTTATCTTTTATCCCATTTTTTCAAATTCCATTGTCACTGTAGCTGTGACTCTCGTTCACTCTACTTTGTTCCATCCCCTATTAATATTTAATCTTCATTATATTCTCCCTTTATCATCCTTCGTCTTCTCGGAGTCTTCCATAATTTTTTGAATTTTTCCCATCTTCACTCAACTTTTCAACGTCTCTTTCCATCTCTGTCTTCAAGTGATGAATTTATAATGTTTATATTTTATTATCATATTTTGCTGTTAACCACTGATTGAAATGCATCCATTTGTTGGTTGATAATAATCGTTTCTTCCGTAATGCATCTGTCGTGTTAATCATTTGTTCTTGCAGGTCGATCGTTACTCGACCCTCTACCGTTCGTTATTCCTCTGAATGCACTGTCGAGTCTGTCTGAGAAAAGCGATAAGCCGTTAACGGATGAGGTATCGTGCGTCACGGAGTCGTTCGCCTATGCGGAAACTTCGTTTAACGGTGAAGCGACGTTGTGCACGCATAGTATCGACAGCTACGCTTTATCGTGTTCAACCGTAACGCTAATCACGTTTTCACCTGTCTGTTGCATTTGCATAATACGTTGTCCATGACGGAGCAGAAAGTTATTATTGTATATTGTATATGTTTTTACGTCTTTAAACATGCGGCCGAAAGGCGAGCCTCAGCAAATCGTTGTTTTACTGACTGTCCCTTGAAAGTAGGTACATAAGTCCTGCATAATTCTCCCATAAGCTTTCATGAGCTTGCGCGGGACCCCAGGTGTTACCGCTGACTTGAGCAAACGAAGCCGATATTCTACATATAATATAAATTATTGATTGTATTACAGAGTCTCGCTGGAGCTGCCGGCGAGGTAGGTCCGGAGTCAGCGGCGCGCGAGGAAAATGGAGAAAAGAGGTGAAGAAAAACCGGGAAAGTCATGAAAATAAGTGATGCAAGAAAGGTAAAAACATTAATAAATACTATGTAACGTGGCGTACTCGCCACGCCACGGGCAAACCCTACTTTATCGGCGAGCGCGACTGCGGCCTATAATAGGGTCCCGCAATGTTCGTTCGTACCGGTAACACCCTAAAGGTAATTAGTCCTGAAACACCCAAATTTGCCCCCCCCCCCCCCCCTATTTAGTAGGTCTAATCCTACATCGTATTCATTGTTTTCATAATGTAAAGGGGGTATTATGAGCAATGATTTGTAATATATTGTTGTGTTGACTAGTTTAGCATATTTTGATTGTACTATTCTATTGTATTTTGGTTTGATGCGATTTGCCGCAGTCGTCGTATATTGATTGTTTTGAATACTTTTGTATGGGGCCGTTACCCCCCGAGCATCGTCATACCCTCCGTATACGGATCCCCGTAAATCAGTTGGAGTGCGGCCCGTGCAGTCTACATACCGACGGACTCATTGGTGTACCGAGCGTCGGTTAATCGTCATCGGAAGTATGGCGTCTGCAGTAAGAAGCCTCCAATTCAAGGGAACGGCGGCGCTGCCGATATTTATCGGCCTGGCTCGGCACTGCATTTTAGAGTGTCGACAAGGAAGCAGGGCATAGTATAGAGGTAAGTGGTGCTTTCCCGACGATCCGGACGCTTCGTGAGTCAGCCGCCGCCGACAGACCGAGTGCCAGAGAGACGGGTGGAATCGCCCCGACGAGGTTCTGGACCTGTTTCAGCAAGTAGGTGCTCCGACTCCTGTTGGGATCGCCTCGCGGCCGCTTAATAAATATTGGGGGTTTATGGTCGGTACTCGCGCCCCTTCAGAAATACAGTGTCGTCTTGTCGTACATTTGCATGTCCATTTTATTGGAGTTTTGAACCCATCATTTTTGCACCGTTTCGCAATTCCTCGTTGTGCCACACTCGGAGGTGATAATCATCGCTCTACCCGTGTTGTCATTGTGGGTCGCCCCGAGCCAGGGGTCGCGAATATTCCGTTTTGGTTAAAGCTAGTCGGACAGTGACGAAACCGATCCGTTTCGCGAACGCCGCATTCTCGCATTTTCGCCCGTGGCATCTATTTTTCATTCCTCGGGGAATCGTTCGGCAATTTTGGGGAACGTGGCTGGCGCGCGATAGTAATCGCAAAGTTCGCGAAGCCAAGCACACCGGCGAGTGGTCGTACTTGCCGGCGACGTCACAACTACTACTATAAAAGTATTACAGTTCTGTCAATTTTCAGTATTGACAAAACTATGAAATAAATGACCAGAACTATTTGATTATTTGCTTCTAGATACTTTCAAAACTCTTTCTAGCTCATTATTTTCCTGTATCCATTATAATAATCTGCTTTAAACAATATTGCAGATTGACTTTATTGAATGACATGGATGATGCTACACGGATTCATGAGTATTTAGATGACATGAGAAAATTTATTCGCGACTTTGACCGTATGAATGAACTAGAAGAGTGGATTCATTCAGAGGAAGCACTTTTCAAGTTTCCTGCAACAACGTATCACCGAATTAATGAATTGAAGAGCATTATTATTCCATATTATTCATTATTATTTCGTGGCCATCAATGGCAACGTGATTGTAAAGTTTGGCTAGATGGCCCCTTTGAATATCTAGATGCTATTATCATTGAGGGTAAAACTTCAGATTACTTCGCAGAATTTTCGAAATCCATAAAAACCTATAAAACTAAAATCAAAATGGAGATGACTATAGGCTATCCATACAGGTAATATTTCGCAATCTGTCTACGTGTTAATTTTATTAATCAAGTTACAGACATTGTGTTCAAATTCTACATATAATTACAAAATGTTACGGTATTTTTTTGAATGCATAAAACTTCATACTAACTTTTATAAACAGTTTTACAGGAATTGTGGATGATGCTGATCCGTACCAACAACCTGCACCGATGAAATTATGTCATCAATTATTGGAGCATGTCAAGTGGTTTAAAGTACTTTAAGCACTTCTTTTAAAGTTTCATTAACACGATTATTGCTGGCGTTGTTATTATTCACCTTATTCATTGAATTATTATTTCAGCAATACGTTCCTCTGGCAAACTGTTTTTGCAATCCTGCACTCCGTCAACGTCATTGGGATGATATGTCGAAAATTTCAGGATTCGAATTAACACCAAATGCTGGAACTACCCTTCGAAAGATTATTGAATTTAATTTGATGGAAGATCTAGACACGTAATGTATAAAATAAATATTAAATATTATTTCATAAAATATATAAACCTAAGTACAGAACAACTGGAAACATCAACGAATATTAAAATTTGCTTCATTTAAAGGTAGTATTATGTTTCACGCTTCATTCCACTTCGCTCGCTCTTATTAAACACTAGTTCTGCAGTGATGGTTGGGCGTTTATCGTTTAATATAGGATTAATGGTTCAATAAATCATTTTGCACCATAACAACATGAATCACTTAACCGAAAATTGTTTATTACATTAAAACGCAGGCTCTCGAAAATAGCATAAATTCAGTCCAATTTCCCAATGCCCTTATTTGGCATTTCACACACACATACACACACACAGAGAGAGAGAGAGAGAGAGAGAGAGAGAGAGAGAGAGAGATTGATTGATTGATTGATTGATTGATGATATATTTATTATTGCCCTGGCCACTACGGGTCGTGGGCAAATCTTAAGTGTCATCCTCTCGTTACAATAGTTTCGATACAATAGTTTCGAATATGATTACAATATTTTTTTTCGCATAATAGAATATATAGATTAACAAAAGAGAAAAATAAATAGTAGTAAATAATGAAAAATAAAATAAAATAAAATACAATATAACAAAATAAAATAATATTACAAGAAAAGGAGAGGGGAAGGCACACGGTCTAGCAATAATGAGGTATACTATTTCAACGAATTTGGTAATTATCGAATAATGGTAATTATCAATTACCTACATCCGCTGTCTGCCCTGAAAAGATATGCATGAAGATTTGTGCGAAACGACGCTATAGAGGACTGATTAACCAAGTGACTTGGTAGAGAGTTCCAGAAGTGTATGGCATTAATCCAAAATGAGTTTGCATATATATTGGTGCGGGGAATTGGGAGCCTAAAATGAGATGTACGTTGTAACGCGAGTTTCGGAATTCCCGCGCTACAGAGCTTACGCCGTAAGCTCCGGGCACCGATAGTGCCCCGTACGGCCCTATACAAGGCATCGGGCCTCCTCGCAGCGGGCGTCGTCTGCGCAGCTGCCGCCACACCGCCGCCGAACCGTTACCAGGGCAACGCGTGCGCGCGCCGCGCCCCAGAGAGGGAGCTAAACGAAGTTCTCTTATTGAGCTAGAGAAGTTCTCTTATTATTATTATTATTTTATTATTAATTATCTTCTCCAGCATAATGCGCTGAGCAGGGCTCGCGTAACCGACTTCCTTCCCTCCTCCAGTAGGAGAGAGAGTTGCCTCTCCTACTCCCGTCTCCTACCGCCGTATCCAGTAGGAGAGAGTTGCCTCTCCTACTTCCGTCTCCTACCGCCCTATCCAGTAGGAGAGAGTTGCCTCTCCTACTTCCGTCTCCTACCGCCGTATCCAGTAGGAGAGAGTTTGCCTCTCCTACTCCCGTCTCCTACCGCCGTACCCAGTAGGAGAGAGTTGCCTCTCCTACTTCCGTCTCCTACCACCGTACCCAGTAGGAGAGAGTTGCCTCTCCTACTTCCGCCTCCTACCGCCGTATCCAGTAGGAGAGAGTTGCCTCTCCTACTTCCGTACCCGACCAGATACCGACCTGTCATACCGTACCTGCCTTACCGACCTGTCCTA
>JAPYZR010015354.1:0-10215 GCA_030522945.1 Trichopria nigra
TGACTTTATTTACTACTGTTTCATTATGTGCACTCCAGAGGAAATTTTGTCCTCCAAAGTAAATTTTCCTCTGAAAAAGTGATAAAGGAAAAACGGCCAGTGTAACATATACATATACATATATACGATTCACCTAAATCGAACGTACATAATCACAAAAAACATCCTTCGAGACCTTCGAGACTTCGAGTTCGAGTTCGATTCGAGTTGTACTCAGGCCCTCAGGGCCCTCAGGCCTATATGTATATGTATAAGGATGTAGGGTTATGGCTGTGTACATACACATATTCCGCTTTACAGGTTTACATGCAATATATGCACTTGTTCTGAATTTAAAAGATCGCACATGCTTTTTATAGTTAAAGTGACAGCTACAATCGAGTCTTAAGTGTTAATTTGACGTGAAAAGTGTCTAATTCTATTAGTTCTGTAGCGATTAATAGAATTAGCACCATTATACTATACTCCACGGCTACACTCTATCGCCTCTAATTAACCTCAAAAATGCTTCAAAAGTAAATATTATACAATTACATTTGCTTATATCACAAAATATATTTAGATCTATACATTTCATAAATACATGGTTTAATATTAAAGTAAATTGTGTGACTTAATCATCATGAAATGAATTCAATTAAATAATTGTTGTTACAGTTCCCAATGTTTGTTGAGAGTATTTCGAGTTCGTACTCAATTACAGTCACAATGCTTCAGTTCAGCAACAAGGGTAGCAGCAAAAGAAAGAAAAAACAATCTTTTCGATATTGAACTGAAAAGACAGCGTACTTCTGTTGGCCGAATAGAAAAGGTTAAAGTGAAATATGTGTCACCAAGTTCGGAAGCTATTTTAGCTATGAACAAATATCTTTCGACTCCTTATGATTGTGCTAGACACATATCAGAAGGTGTTTGTCAGACTTCGGCTATAGCGGTAGTTAATGGTGTCCCTTGGGATATGCACAGGCCACTTGATAGTGATTGTGAATTAGAATTGATATCAATGATGGTACCAAAATTTATTCAGGTAAATTATGCTTTTTGGCGTACTTGTTCATTGATCCTTGGTGCCGTAGTAGAAACAGCATTCAAGGATTCATATGAAATTCATATGCACAGTTTTCCTCCAGCAAATATCAAATCTGGAAGCTTTGTATGTGATGTTTTCTTTGATTATGAGAATTGGAGGCCGACAGATGCTGAATTGAAGGCGTTGTCAGCAGAGTTTGTTAAGATCACTAACAAAAATTTACCAGTGGAAAGGCTGGTAGTGTCAAAAGATATTGCACTTGAAATATTTGAAGAAAATCCATTCAAGTCCAAACAGATTCCAAATATTGCTGAAAATGGTAAAGGTTTCGTGACATTGTACCGAATTGGAGATCACATTGATATTAGTAAAGGACCAATGATTGGGAATACAGGCTTAGTAGGTCGATGTACAGTATCTGCTGTACACAAATTAGAATCTGAAGAAAGTGATCGAATTTACCGGTTTCAAGGACTCGCACTACCGAGAGGACTAATTCTTAATCACTTTATATATAATATTTTAGAGGAGCGAGCCAAGAAATTCAATGACACAATGTGGCTTCCAATGGAAATGTTGAACCAAAATAAAACAATAGCTGCTGCAAGTAACTGAGTTTGCATTTATAAATTAATTTTTTGTTTTTTTATAACCATCTGTAAATAAAGTTTTATAAACAGTTACCATTGTTTTTTTCTATTATCCATTCTAATTTTATTTTAGTATGTATTGCGTTACTTAATGATCATTTGACATTGAATACTTTTTATCGTTCAAAGTTATGAGTGTTACAATTTATACACCATCAATTTCCGAAATAGATGAAAGATTTCTATTCTTTCTTCGACACTAAATGGCTGAATGACATTTTTTTAAGCGCAATATATAATGCTCATAACTTACTTCAAGGATAGCCTTGAAATAAGACGAATCTATTCAGAAAAATTTGTTTTTAAATGTATCTTAAAAATTTGGAGGATGTTTCGAAAGAAAATATACTTACATTTTTTAAAATAAGCATTTTGCATGCATAAAATGAAAATAATTGTTTAAAATCATGCATGGAAATAATATGTTAGTAAAAAATTATAAATATTAAAGTTTCATACAAACAGAAAAATTTATCGAAAAGTAATATATAAGAAAATTTTCAAAGCTGGATGCTAATGGATGTGAACAAATGAAAATTGACTAAATTACACTGAAAAATAAATGAAATAGATTAATATTGAATAAATATCTATATTGCAATCAATTACCGTGATATATGTTGCGTGATTTTACAAAACATGAAATTACATCTCAATCAGTTTCATACATTTTTAAATAATGCTGTTGCTTATATTTGTATTTTATTTTGATAGTCTTACAGTATTTACTACAAATGAAATTTGTGTCAAGCACATTCCATACTACTTAATCGATAAAAATCTGGATAGTCTAGTTTTGATTTAAAATTGTGATAATATCGATTAATTAAGTATGTTCTATAAAAATCCTTCTATTAAACATTTTCTTTTAATATCTTATTAACACACAAATGATGTATTTGGCAAAGGAATTTCATTGCTCAATAACTTTTGAGCAGATATATTTTTTAAAACTTATAAATAATAAAATTGAAACAACTGAAGGGAAGGAACAAGGATCAATTATAATCCGTTCAGTCAGATATGTTCACATAGGTTTTTACATTTATTTAGTTTAACATTATTGGTCCAGTTTTACATCAAATGCAATAATCACAAATAGTGGATATACAATAAATTATTGTCAACAATAATGTTCGTGATAGAATTGGCACAAAATATCTATCCATAGACTTTGATAAACTTTCATATTCTTGGTGTTTACAATTCTCGTTACTTTTTTCACGGATTGAGATTAAGCATCAGACTCTAGCCTTGTCTTATTATCCTTTGTTACAAGTTGCAATAGACTTCCATTCGTCGGCCGATCTTCATTTTGGCACCATTTCCAAAAGAGCTCCGAAACAAACTCAAGTGGAGTCCATGTAGAAGTATCGGCCTTTGGCATCCACTTTCTGTTCATTGGTGTATCCAGGGTTATTGGTAATATGCTTACAACAATTGCTCCTTTGGGAAGACCACTGCCTTCAGTTGCTAATGATTTCGTTAGGTGATGCACGGCTGCTTTGGCCATTCCATATGCAATCATACCTGGAGTTCCTTCCAATGCAGCACTAGCTCCTGTTAGAGCACAAAAACCTTCTTCTTTTAGATATGCTGCTGCAATTTTTGTGGATATAACTGAACTACAGACACTTTGTTTCCACATTAAATCGCAGTTTTTCACAAAGTCTTTGTGAGCAGCATTTCCACCCGCCCATCCACCAGCAACGCAAAGTATTCCATCGAGTTTTTCATCACCTAATACGTTTTGTAATTCTGACAAAACAAACTGTGCTGTTTCCTCCATAGTCCAGCTTCCTTGTACAATAATGTTAGCATCTGCCGACTCATTTTTATTTAAATCAATAGAACTGACCCACCAGTTTTTTGATTTAAAGTGATTAACGCAAACAGAGCCTAGTGCACCTTTGCCACCATAAACCAAGATTCTTCCCAAAGTTGTAGCCATGGTTTAATTGATGAAAATGTACGTATGTTTCACGAAATTCGCTAATCTGAAGGGATGAAAATATTGAAAGCCACGACTACAGCTGACGGCTTGAGCGCAGTGTTGCTATAATGCAATATGAGAACGGACTACATGGAGACGGAATCGCTGACACAAGGCTATATCTCTCCTATTTTATCGCTATACGATAAAAAGGAGAGAAGGAGTCTTACATACATTCACATTCTACTGCGTTCCCGTTTCATTGTGTTCAGGGCCAACATCTTAAAGAAAAAAAAAGTGAAAGTTGAATTGATAAAGAAAAAGGTTAACAACAAAACGACATTCATCTTACAGAGTGGTATCGCAAATTATAATTAGCGGTCTGATGTATATGTGTATATATAGCAAGCGGACGGCGGCCAATGAGCTCCGATCGGTACATACACCCAATGCCTCTGATAATTTGAATGTAAATCAGTTCAAAATTTTAATCAGTAATATTTCAGTCTTGTTATTCATAATAAAGTTATTACAATGTAATTATATATGTGACGCTTATTTTAAAAATGAAATAAAAATCTATATATATATATATATTTCACAATTCATAAATTTTAATTTTTCAGTATAATTATTTTATTTTTATTATTCATTAATTATAATAAAATATAATGCACAAACTTAGATAACAGAATTCTAAACATATACTTTAAACATTGATTGATTATTTAGACCGCAAATGTATATATATAATTGCAAATGTTTATATATATATATATATATAAACAAAGTTATATTTTATTTAAATCCGGTTGGTTAGAGCGTTCTGTCCATATTACGATCAATCAGAATATTAAATAGAATTTGAATAAATTTGAAATTTTTAAAATGTTTAAAGGTATATCTTTATATTTTGATTCATTTCATTTGATTCGTGGTTCGATTTGAACTCCCTTTTGATAACTCTGACAATTTCATTAAATTTTGTGTACTTTTATTATGCTTTCGAGATTTTTAAGAAAAGTTTGATAATTTTAATTTTTTATTATTATACAATATATCGTAGAATTTATAACCCATTAACAACAGAGAGCTCCGATTTTTTCTTTTTAAATTTCAGGCCTTAAATTATTATAATTAAGAAGTGTGAATGTTTGAACGAAAACCGCCCTGTCGTATATATATATATATATATATATATATATATATATATATATATATATGACTCTTTTAAGAACCTTTTTTCGAACGTGATTTATTACCCTCCCAGGTAAGATTTTACATTTTTTCGGATCAGACGGTAGACATCGGCAAGTTCGTTATCGTTCCTCTTGAGGACTATACATTCCACAAATTTTCCACAGTTCAAACTATAATTTTCTCCCAACCCCTGCAAATAGCCCCTAACGTGGAACTATAAAAGCTGGGACATCGTCGTAAGCTATGCAGTATCGTTCAGAACCTCACCTTTCAAGTATCATTTAACTCGTCTTTGAAAATGGAAGTCGTGCAAGTATCATCGTCAACTCTCGAGGAAGTGATGCAAAAACGTTTTCTTCAAAGATCCACATCGGCTCGAAAGTCTCGATTGAGGCCGGAATTAATCGCATTTTTACTCTGCAGTTCAAGGTAAAGAGACAAGTGCGGCGCCCGACATCAATATCGACTTTGTACAAATCGAATCAGCATTTCAAAATTTGATTAGTGAATTAATAGCATAGTAAATTTAAACCACATAGACCCTGTTAATCTCATGAGTAGTGCAAAGTACAAAGTATTGTTAAATGTGTGAGTGCTGCGATAAGCGAACACAAGTGCGCGTGAAGACATGTGCCCTTTTTAATGGTGGGTTTAGTTTTTTTTTCTCGATCACCTATATAAGGAATAATTTAGATAATCAATCATCATACCGAAATTATCGCGATCACCTTAATTTTGACGGTATAAGTTTCCCGGTCGGGATTAAAGACATTCCTAAATTCGATGCATTCCGAATTCGTCAAAACTAATTCGGAAATGAAAGCTCTTTCACACCTTTCGTTCTCGTTTTGTCGCTCTCACGTAACACCCTTACATTGCATACATTGTCCGACAAACTCAGGCAGATTCATCCTTCACTAATCCTAAGACTTTCTTATTCACTAGAGGCTTATTATATACACTATTTGTATTATAATCACTCGTAACATGCGTATGTCACGCTTCATGCATTCCTATACATCTTCACATGTTCATAAATTAAACTGTCGGTATCGGTATAATATACATTAATTTTTCATTTTGCTTAAAATTAGGTAATACATAATCATAATGAAAAATATATAATTTAGTTTTTGACATAATATCTAATATACACATGCCTACAAATAAATATATGCTTATCTATAGTTACACTTTATTTTTGTTTTTGTTCGACTAAGTCTTCATCGATTGCTTTGATTGGATTAAAATTTGGTTTCGATATCAATGCCTCCGCACTATATATCCACTCCCATTTCGTTTTAATATGTACATTTTTATGATGTCCTACATTCTCCATGGTTTTACCAAACACCGCATTATTCGTTAGCTTTTAGAGATTTTTTTCAAAATCATTACAAGCTTGTTTGCGGAGGTCCGTATTTAAATCTTTATGTGGCATTAACCACGGAGACTGCTGAAATTTTAAGTACAATACCATGGGGGAGTGCTTGTTTTAAATTTCGGTATAATGAATTACATACCGGTTTTTGTTGAATAGAAGTTGGTAAAAAGTCAACTTCGAGAATATATATATTGAATATAATATATTGAAGCCAACTTTTCAAGGGAGGTATTCAAGAAGTTAAATGAATCTAAAAACGTCAATCTAACTTTCGTATTGTTAAGGAACTTTGTAATTGATAAATACTTTTCCATATTCCAATGTTCAAATAGGTATTCAAAGGCGAACAACGCAAATATGCCTGAAGATAATTATTCCTCCGATCCTTCAAAATATCTAATGTATTTTGATATAAACAATTTGTATGGTTGCGCAATGAGTCAATCATTACCTAACTGGGGGGGGTTCAAATGGGTCAAAAATGTCGACATTAAGAATGTACATGATTTGGACGTCGGTTATATTCTCGAAGTTGATGACTTGACCTATCCCGACCCAATCCACAACACCTAGAAAAATCTCCCCATATGCCCCGAGCAAGGTGTTCCGCAATTTTATTCAATTCCTCGCATCTTTATTCAACAAAAACCCGTATTTAATTCATTACTGAAATTTAAAACAAGCACTCTCCCATGCTATTGCTGTACAAAATATTCGTCGCGTTTCAAAATTACAGCGGTCTGCGTGGTTGATGCCATATATATAGATTTAAATGCAGACCTTTGCAAACAAGCTTGTAATGATTTTGAAAATAATCTTTACAAGTTAATGAATAATGAGGTGTTTCGTAAAAGCATGGAGAATGTTCGAAATCATGAAGATGTACATGTTAACACGAAAAGGTAGTGGAGACCCAAGTAGCACAGCATCGGGATATTGGCAGCGACAGCTAAATTGGAGCTGGCAAAATTAGAATTAAAGATATTCATTATCAATATTTTTATTAAAAAAAAAAGGAATTAGTTGGTAGCGAATTGGCTGCGAAAGCGTTTTCGAAACCTGAATTAGACTCTCACTTTAGCTGCGACAACGTTGTGGCAGCCGTTTTACAGCTCAGTGTGTTACTTGTGTTACTTGGGGATATGGTGCGGAAGCATTGATATCGAAACCAAATTTTTGTCGAATCAAAGTATTCGAGGAAGACTTGGTCGAAATACAAATAAAAATAAAGTGTAACTATAGATAAGCCTATTCATGTAGGCTTGTGTATATTAGATATGTCATAAATTAAATTGTACAATTTTCATTACGATTCTGTATTACCTAATTGTAAGGAAAATTCAAAATTAATGTATATTATACCGATACCGACAGTTTAATTTATGAATGGACATGTGATAAGATGTCTGGGATTGCATGTTAACCGTGATATATGTTTGATACGAGTGGTTATGATGCAAATAATGTATATAATAAGTTACAAGATCAACCTGCATCTATTGTGCAGATATTGAAGGATGTCATCGCTGTTTTTAACATTTTTAGCAAAATAAGTAGCTGCGTCTACCATATTAACTCGCTTAGTATGTCCGAATATGTGTGTGTGTGGCGACAAACTATATGAACGTGTATCGGTGGATGAATATGTGGTAGTTTTCGGGTACGAAAATCGATGTGCGAATTTCTTAGAATTGTGAGAGAAGCAAAACGGTGAATATTGGAATTTGGAGCGGCACAAGAGGAAAAGGGTTAGCACCGTCTAAGCGTCACTTAGCGATGAAATTTACGTTTTTGGTCAGCGAACGCCATTCATCCGCAAAAATGTCCATCATCATCTGGGACTGCGGCTTTACCGGCAACTTTTTAAATAAAGTTGTGAATGTAAAGGAGCTACGGAATTCAATTGGAGCTCCTCCCTCGAATACTGGGCCCAAGTAGTGGAAACTCGAAGAATCGAGTTTCACAACCGTCCCTGTAACCGGGCAGCGTATGGTTATACGCGAGCACTGGAATGGTACAAACGGCTCCAGACAGAAATACCCGGCGCTTCACCCCCGCCATGCACCCTCAGCCAGGACCCAGAGTTCCAGGAACTTTGGAACGCTGCGTTCACTCATGCTGAAAGCTCATCAACCTACAAATCGACTGATCCCGAGGCTTAAATATATATAATTGTACATTTTTTATAAATATTGTAATTTAAATTAATAAACTTTTTTATAATCAAGCCTCGGTAAGAAAAATAATTTTCCTAGATTATTGTCCTTCCTAAACTCTCATGCGTCTTGCGAGATCAATAATAAAATTTCGCGTGGCACAACTTGGCCAGGGCGTGCGACATATTGATAATTTTGTATATGTATATATATCTATAAAGTGTGTGTTGTGCGGATTTTCGTGGGATGACTAAAAAACACCAAAAAAGGAAAGAAATATCCGCCGTTACGCATTATAAAACGAGAAGCGATGTTGTGTGGATGGACGGCCACCGATGCATGATTAAAGACTGTGTAAAGTGCAATGTCACCTTTTGGGATAATCGAGAAACTACCGTTTGATGAAATTAATGTACAACAATAAATCAATTATTAGAGAACAATTGTAATAAAAATATATAAATGTATTTATTTTGAACTTATTAACCTTACATCCATTGCATGATACTTCGAAAGATGAAAATATAAATCATTATTCGAGGAAAATTAACGTTAGACCTGTGAAAAATTTGTGGAATGTAATAGGAGAGGGTAATAAAACACCCTCGTTCGAAAAAAGGTACTTGAGATGAGAGAGTCATAAATCAGGTCGGAAATAATATTACATCAGACCATAGCGGACCAAGTTGACCCATTTTTTCGGTCGATCACGGGTCAACTGAAAAAAATGGTCAACTACTGGTCAATTCCTGGTCAATTCCTGGTCAATTCCTGGTCAATCAACCGAATATTGACCGAAACTGTCTCAAGTAATTGGTCGGTTTGTGCGCCAATTTGACCCTATATCGACTCATTATAACAGAAATTACGGTATATCGTCGTAAAACCTGACCGTAAATTTATCAGTATTCGACCAGAAATCGACTTGTAGTTAACCGACAATTGACCCGTAATTGACCACAAATCGACTCGTATTTGACCGAAAATCGACCCGTAATTCACCTCAAACTGAAAGTCAACCACTGCGCGAAAAAGGGTTTAAAATGAAATAGGTCGAAAATTCGTGTTTTCTATAAATGAATGTCAGAAAGGAGATTATAGCAATATAACTTATAACTTACGTAATTATATAATTGCAACAAAATGAAGAATATAATCCTACGAAACAAAAGATGTTAAATAAAAATTTATACAGACTCGATATGGCCGCAGGTATATTGCGGAATACTGCATTATGATATATCGCAATAAAATATTGATTGAATATTGCAGCGATATTTTTGCTGTATTGCTTTGTTTCGTATCGCGGCGCAATATTTATGCAATATTGAATTATAATATATCGCTTTACAATATTGCAGAAATATTACGTTATGATACACCAGAAGAAGATATTTTGCTGCATTATTGTTTAAATATTGCATTTTGATATAATATTAAAACAAAATATTGCAGCAATATTGCTGATTAAAAAATTAGGAGCGGGCTGAAGTTTTGGAAAAAGGCGTATCTGGTCGTACTTTTTACTGTCTCAAAAGTCCCCACCCGTACCAGCTGCCTGGGGGAAATGGGGGAGGGGAGGAGGTGAAATTGTGTCTAAAAAATCGGTTTTTCGTAAATAAGTCGAAAAGTATAACTTTTAGGGGAAAAAATGTCGATTTTTGTGGACTTGTAATCAAAATGGTTTTTTTATAATCATATACATATTCAAAATTTCATTATCTACAACTTTCGTTATATGCACTTTTCGCATACGAACGACAGTTTTCGAGTAATTATCGATTTTACCGCAAAAGAAAGGTTCCGATTGTGAGTGAATTATTTTTTAAAACGTTCATATCTCCGTGAATATTGAACGTGTT
>JAPYZR010015368.1:0-10024 GCA_030522945.1 Trichopria nigra
CGAATAGATTTCCACCAAAAAATTCCCAAAATCGAAGAATCGGAAAAATTTTTGTTGGTGAATTCAATACTTCGTCCGCCTTGCGTCAGGCGAAGTAATTGAACTAAATCAAATAATTATTGAGGATTGGCCAAGTCTATATTCAAACAGCTTTCTATCCACAATTCAGTCCACTCAGTGTAACATAAATCTAGGTACATCTCTGAAAAATCATTTGTTTCCAAATCCAACCTTCTTGGACTTCCTGAAAGAGTTACCAGATAATGCCATAACTATTTACACCGACGGTAGTAAATAAGAGGAGCAATCTCAGTAGAGCGGCTTATATTTGTCCAGAGCTCAATAAGGAGGAAAAAATTAGTTTAAATAACAACGCTTCTATCTTTACTGCCGTGTACATAGCAATTTGCACAGCACTTGATCTTGCTCAACAATTACTGAATAAAAATGTATATATTTTTACGGATTCGATTAGTATTGTTAAAGCTTTGCAACATGCAAAATTCAATGGTTCGTCGAATGCATACCTGCTAAAGATCAGGGACAAAATTAATAATACCGAGATGGACAAAGACCGGAACTGTAACATTTTTCTGTACTGGATTCCTTCTCATAGCGGCATTGAACTCAATGATAAAGTCGACAGATTGGCTAAGGAAGCCACAAATGATGTTGCTTCATATTCAATCAAGATACCTTTCAGTGATTTACATGAAAATTTCAAGGATTCAGCGTGGGCTTCAACTTGTAGAAATCTCAAAACAGAGGCCTTGTGGAAAGGCAAAGAATACTTCGACATCTGCCATACTAATAAGAAACTTCCTTGGTTTCATAAAAGAACACCGAATCATTAGCACCTTGCTGCTTCCCTTTCAAGGATCAACATCATTTCGGACCCTAAATGCAGTTGTGGATACCCACAAGAAGATCTGGATCACGTTACCTGGAACTGTCCAAAGTATGAACAACAAAGGAGTAAAATGATACATTTACTTAGTGCAAGAAAGTGTAATCCTCCATATAAAGCTAGTGTTTTCCTCCATAGACCCAATTTGTTAGCGCTGAAAATCATATTTCAATTCCTATTTGAAAACAATGTTCATGTGTAAGACATTTATATTATAATATGATACTAACTTTTCGGCATTATTCAAAATTATGTAAACATTTTGTAAGCTTAATAAACCTAACCTATAAGGTTTGATAAGACTAATAAAGAAAAAAAAAAAAAAACATAAATTTTCAACTTACTAACTTTACAATAATGCAACTGATGGCTTTGACACGAGAATGTTGCATTTCGTTTATTCAAATATTCACTTTGATTTTTTTTTCAAAGCGTCAGCATTTTTAAACAAAAGCTCGGGATCAGCTTAACGATCGTGACGAAGGAACGATGATACGTGTATAATCGTACTATCCTGTGATGTAGTAATAAGTTTTAGGCCTTTTAAACTTACGCCGCGTTCATTCCCTTTCACACGAAATTAATTAATCCTGGCAGTTTATGAGTTTTCGTTCAGCTCTCCCGACATCAAAGTCGACTTTTGAATTTAAAAGTATACCCTCATATTTAAATCGACATTGGTCCATACTCCCTACTAAAAATTCCCATATGAGATCCCATATATGGGAATCTCATGTGGGAATTGGACTTGAAATACCATATACGAAAATGTTGTTTTCTGTAATGAAAAAAATTCTGGGATAGTTTTTAGACAATTTTAAACAAGAAAGAAACACGATTTATTTTAATAGAAATACCATTTCAAAATTCCCATATATCGGATTTCTATTGCAATAAAATATGTTTCTTTCTTGTCTAAAATTGTCTTATAAATATCCCAGAATTTTTTTCATTCCAAAAAACAACATTTTCGTATGAGGGATTTCACGTCAAACTGTCACATGAGATCCCGCATATGATGGGAATTTCCAGTAGGGGTCAGTTTCAAAAAAACATAAACCGTACAAAAAAGATCGTTAATTCAACCATTCTGTGCTTGTATGAAGCATTTAATTGTGTCAACTGTACAGTATTATAGTCCTAATATTACTTCTCTTCCGTGTATATAGTTAAAATATAAATTTTCGTATTAATTCATAAAATATTATTCATTCAGGAATTGTTAAAGTTTCATTTATTATTTTATTTCAGAATAACATTAATGTTATGGTATATATATATTCTACACTGTTAAACACTAAAGTAAAGATTATATGTTAAACTTTAGACGTATTCTTTTTTTTTTAATGCATTTATCGTCGACTTTTTAATTTTTAACGATACACATTATGATAGCAATAATATATTTTATAAAGTTTGAAAAAGCAACATCTGAAAAACAATTATATCTTCGAAGTTTTAAAAATGTGATATTAGTTTTGTTGTTCTCCTTCAAGAATATACCAAGCCACCGAAATATTTGAATCGCAATTTAAACCTACTGATATCGCTTTAAAGAGCTTTCCGCGTTGAAGCTTCAAGACTGGTTCGTCTCCTTAATCAGAGATGAACCTCGAACAAGGGAATGAATTAAAGGAAACTGTGGCAGAAACGTGAATGGAACTTTAGCAGTTTAAGTTTTCCAAAGTTTTCCTAACTCTCCATTCGGTATAGCCGTTTTTCTATATGCGTGTCCAGAGTATTTTAGCGATTCATTTGTCTCGATAAGAGTGCACACGTACGAAGCTGTCATTGAAATTGCATCAAGACATCCAGCTGTTCAATGGCAATTAAACAAAATATTTTTATTAGATTTTTGTAAAAGATCATTTATTGAACCCAAGAATAATATTAAAATTAAAATAGAACATTAATGATAATGTATCGGACATAAACAATTGAAATTATATTAACTTTACAATTACGCAGCGATAAGTTGAAAAGGCACCGTAAAAACTTTCATAACGGACCATTTTAGGAACATATATATGGGTTTTAATATTATGAACTATCTGAATTTACCTGTGGGGATATTCTAACTCGAAGAACTACTCATTTTAACTTCTGGCAACATTAATTAACATTTCAATAATGTTGCATTTAAACTTTTTCATTAATTATTTACAAAATGACTTCGCCTGACTATGATGGCTGATTCTACGAATTTGGTAATTACTTGGTGGAAATCTATTCGACCGATTTGTAAAATTGACCACTAATTCTCTTCGTCTATTTGTGGACAATATGAAGATATTTTTTTTATTATCGTGTTAAAATTAAATCGGGTCGAAGGCAAGGGTTGATGACGCGTGAAAGTTGAAATGTTCGACATGAAAACGAGCCGAGGGTCCAGGGGGCGGAGCTTCTTGGTGGGGTTGGCGGCCGAAGGCCGCAGGGTCGAAGTCCCTACTTTTTATATTTCATTTTTGGGTTCCTTTATGGTCTGAAACATGGACAGTTGATGAAAAAATAGGGGGTAATTTTTTTGCCAGCGTGACCAAATTCAATACTTCTTCCGACCTGCGGTGCGGATCGAAGTAAAAAGTGAGCTTATTGTCATTCATTTGTTCTTTTCTTCCAAATGTGGAATGCACAGCACTTTAGTTTGAGAAAGCATAATGCTAAAGTTTTAAAACGATTATTCCCGTGCAATTTCATGAAAAGAGGTTTTGAGGTAGTCTTACTCTTCTGGAAAGGATAATTTTCACTTATGAACGTCAAAGCGAATTGCTCTTTTAGAAATAGTAGTGTAATCTTGTTCCGTTGGTCCCGGCCACCGAATTAAAATAGTAAAAATTCAACATATCCAATTTCATAAATTTTTAAATATATTGCGTTAATTTTATATTTATTTTCTGACTTTTTTTTTTCTTGATAATTTCAAATTCTGCCATTTTTTATATATTTCGGACAATATATACAGAAAAATCTGCAAAGAGTGAAAATGAAGCCAATTTTTTAAAAGAATAAATTTTTACTGTTTAATTGCGACGTTTTAGTCTTTCTGGAGTGCATGTATGACATGTGATAACACAAACTCTCTGAATTTCTTAGAGTGGAATTTTACTTCATTTTAGGCATTCTTTTAAAAGAGTTAATCTTCGCTATCTTTAAGAGTGAATTTTCAATTTTTAATAGTGACATTTCACTCTTTCTGGAGTATAAATTCTCCGAATCTTTCACTCTAATATAGAGTATAATTTCACTCCAAACATTTGAAATTGAAAAAGTAACAATAGAATTAATAATATATTAATAATAAAATTAACAAGAGTTTTGGGCGAAGCCAACGACATGATAGATCAAAATGATAGATCACTGCCTACATATCAATGAAACAAATGGTGATTACTCGTGACTTGTCGGTCTATGATTTTTTGATAATGAATTGTCATATCAAATTTATAAACGTATGGCAGTCAGTCAGTATGAGGCCAGAAGGGCCGAACACGGTCAATCTTGCGTGCGAAGCGAGCTATACGCTACCCAGGGGTCCAGGGATCGGAGCACCCGTTGGGGTTGGCGGCCGAAGGCCGAAGACTTTTTATTTACAATAGTATTTACTACGAAAGTTTTCGAAAACCATTATTGAAATTAAAAATCATTTTTCAGCAGATTTATAAAAACGATCCGATAATCGATATTCGAAATATGAATCATCTTCGTGTTAGTATTGAGTTTGATCCTCGTCGCAAATGAAAAAGGAATAAAAATTAAGTATATGAATTCGACGCTGCATACCCTTACGGAAATGTACACCGAAAAATATTGTTCGGGGTCCGAAATGACACCCAAGTCGGTGTAAACACTAAAAAAATGGGTGTAAACACTAAAAAAATTGTGAGGGTATATGCAGTATAAAGATTAAATATATGCATGCATTCACACGAATCGACCCTTTGACGATTCTCGTGACTGTTTCCACTTCTCTGGATTGCAACTATTAGCGCATCCTGTCGAGCATATTATCTCTCAAGGGGTCAATCGCGTAGCGCGACCCACATTGTATGTAATACGATCGATTTGTTCGATCTGCTTTACCGGAGTGAAACGAGCCACTCAACATTTTTCATCCAATAAACAGTACAGTGACATTAGTAGAATTTAAATTTTCAGTCACTCGTATATGTGTACGCAGACCGCGTATCGATGGCCGATCACCATCTATACACACGTCTTTTCAATTTTTTAAGAAATTCAGTCCAGAATTCTGTGGGGGTGAAACGCCCCTATTGTCTTTTATATTAAGTTTCGTATGAGACATATAAATATCGACCACAATAGTCGATTAAGTATATTTTATTTAATATAACTGGAGTTAACAATAAATAAAACACACACGAAAAACCGTGAAAGGGAAAACGAGAGCTTTTTAAAAAAACGCATAATAAGTAGTTATATGAATAACTTGTCAGACGCGCGCCCTATTCTCATAAAGAATAGTCTTCTTTCATTAGAAACGTAAAGTCTCTCATCGTGCGAACGAAATTTACCCGTGATTCCTCCTTAAGTAACGTCATATCCTCGCATATTACGCACGTTTTTTACTTTACAATCTTATACTATATGCGGCGTAAGTTTTAGCGCATATCGCAGTTTGTTTTAGTATTCATAGCCCAATCCGGCAAGTAAAAATTTGATAAAAAGATCATTAGCAATTCAAAAGCCGGGCCAAAAAACATCACGTAGCTCGCTCAGCGATTACTTATTTAGAGCAAGGACAAAGATATCGAACGCGTCCAAATAATGGCACTTTGCATTGGCAATTCCGACAAAACCCACAAGAAAGTTTTCCGCGCGCAAGCATTCCGAAACTTTGAAATTCATAAAGCTCCTCGCTGCCATCACGGGTATGTAGACTTGCGATATCATGAGGGGTTCGGCTATACATTGTCGGTATAACGACGCCGCGCCGGAACACGATAATGTAACTGCCATGCATATTGTACGCAATGCGCGATATGTGTCCGCGCTGCACAAAAGCACACATGCATGCACACACGTGGCGCGACCGTCTTTGCTATAGATGTTCCGCAACGAATGTCTGGCAAAAGCTCGAACTTGTTCGCCGAGTGCGGGTCGTAATTTAGAATTTATTATCCGAATATCCTTGCGCGCAATGTCGCGAGCGACGTCTTCGCAAGGATCGTCGCTTTGAATCTGGAGAACGCGTGGGCTCGTAATTCATTGTTGGATCCTTTCGGTTCAACATTTTGCTCTCTTTATTAGGATCTCATCCAGATCTATAGATTTCCAGAAACTTTATGTAGTTACGCTAGAAAGCACACGCAGTGTATATGGCAAAGACTCCTCGTGGACGTGATGAATGATTCTTTATGTATCGACCATTCAATCAGAGGATGTACGCGCAGAACATTACCTTTCAATCATTCTGCACAAGAATTAAGCACAATTAGACAATTAACTGACATTGGTGTTTATACACTCTGAATTCAAGAGAATAGAAATGGATCTATTCTTTCTTATCGTTTTCTTGAAAATATATAGATATATCTATTTATTATATGGGGATACTTTTTAAATTCATCGTTCATGTCACCAGACGTGTCGAGATGCATCCACGTGATTATACTGCACGCAAAAACAAGAAAAATTATGCTGATTTTCCATAATCGTTTTTGAAATTTTGCCAAATATCATTCAAATGCAGCAAATAAGTTCCTGATGATTTACCGTATATGAAAAGTTTCTATTATACATAATCGAACGTATCATAGGCGAAGCTCCTAGTTTCCAAATTATTATTGGATGGTAGTATCTTAATTTCCTTTGAACTTTCTTATCAATTCAATAATGAACTAGACTGTATCGAACAATGTTGAATCTGTGTAAAAACGTAAATATCGAAATTGAATTTCACAGCAATAACCTCTTTATATAAAATGTAGTTCACGGTATGGTAATTTCATTTTATATCTCCGGTATGTGGTTAAAATACAGATCGACGATCCTTTACCGATAATCTCTAAAATTAAAATAAATAAATTTTAATTTTAGAAAAGATTATTGTTTATACTATAAAAATAAAATGATTCTACAATTTGCCACTGTATATTTCCCCAGTACACGACTTAAAAAATTGAGATGCCACACGAGTGAAGTTGTGTTTTATGTACTAATTTTCAAATTAACAAAATAAAGAAATAATGATATGAAATATTTTTGTTCAAAACAAAAAAAAAAAGGTGGAGAATTTGGCGATTATGCACCCGTTACTCTCAATTTCACTTGTATCATTAAACGATTAAAGGCTTCACCCTGTTCCTTAAAATCCATCCACGATGGTTCCCATATAGAAGCGAGTACTCGACTTGAAAATTTCCATTTGTAATACGGGGCTTCGGCTCCAAGATTCGTGTATTTTTTATATGTACACTTCAGTTCAGTCGCCTGGTCGCTCTGCCGGCGTATATACCGGATGTAAAAAAAGGGGATTTTACGAGTTTCCTTTTTAGTGGGCAGTATAACCCCGGTACGTACGGAATGCGCCATTACGTTATCCTCGAAACTGGCGAGGTCGGCATGAAATACCAATGATGAATTCTAATTCGCATAGACGTAATAAAACTCGACACGATAACGGCTATTTACGTATCAGATATCCATTCTGCTTTGCGAGTCTGTCCAATCCTCGAACCTGTATAGATTAAAGTCGAGCGCCCGCCTATTATACGTGATCGACGTTTTACGCTTTCAATTTCGACAGCAGATTCGCCACGATTTCGGAATGCCGGCTATATGCGACCCTTATCCTGCGTGCTTCCAATGATAACAATCCAGGAAACCACTTTCCAGATCATCCAGAATCAACGAAGATCATAAAAGATGATGAAATTAGAATAGTCATTATGTTTGATCATTTTAAAACGTTCTATAAAATCCATTTTTTTCGCGATATTAGGTGCATTGACTAAGATTTTGCAACATGATAATGAAAACTGTAGAAAAATATAATACTGACATTTAGTTCGTATAAAATTGACACTTGAATGAAATGGCACATTTTAGAAATTTAGACTTAGAGGCAGATGTCTTTTCCCGAACTCTTAACAAGTTGAGTATTTTTTTCACTTTTTCATTCGATCGAAACTGAATTATCGGATTACGTCGGTTTCGATCCGTTTCAGTCGGATTAAAGCCGATTACAGTTGCGTGCACTTCCCGATTGGCTCAGTTTGGATCCGTTTAGGTCGGATTAGAGCCGATTAGAAGTATTCACAATTTTCTGATTGAGTCGGTTTAGGTCCGTTTCGGTCGGATTACGTCCGTTTAGGACGGTTTAGGTCGATGACAGATTTCGGATTGCCCATTCCGACTCAATCCGAAACTTTCACCAGCCATTAAGTGTTAAGTGCATGTGCATTTCGTTTATCATTGATCCGTGTAAAAGTTCGACGTTCGCGATATATATCGATGGATAGAGAGCTTCGGCTACGTATAGATTGTCATAAGAATACAAGTACGATTTACTAAGTTTGATTCTGATAAGTGTATGGAACATGTGTGTACGGAAATTTTTAATAGTACAGTATAAGGAAGCATAAATGATTATATAGAAACAACTCACCAATTGACAGCAAACGTTCACCTGTACATGCGTATAGTCAAAACTTGTAATGATTTCGTTAAAGTAATGAAAAAGTATGGTTATAAACGTCATATGCAGAAGATTCTCCAAAAAACTTATCAACAAGGGCAGCCAAGTTTTTGACGAGCCAGTGGAGGGAATGCTTGGAATAAGGGGCTACACACTGTAAATGTTGTTGATACGTCACAAATGCTTGACATGACTTTACAACGTTACTCGTTTTGGTAATAAGCAAATATTACATCATGTTTCGCTATTACAATGAACATTAAACACTTGTCATTACTTGATGATTTCAGTACTTTTCTTGGAGAAATTAATATGCATGTTCTTAACCACACCGAAATGTTTTTTGGAAAGGTAATTCGGGAAGATAATACCCCATTGACATTTTTGAAAACTGAAACTTGATCGTACTCAAGAATGAGCATTATGTGTGTAATACTACATCACAACTGTTTCATCAAATATGTTCAGTCTCCGGCATTTTTCCTTGATGTATATGTTCGAAGCAAGGAAATGCTCTGGAATGTGGAAACACGACGAATGTATCCTTGCAGCTAGGACAAGGCACGTGCTGATTCTCTCGTTGTTGCTTATGAAGCTCACTGTAGCTATTTCATCGATCGCGACCTTGAATAACTAACCTAACCTACCCTCCGAGACAAAAAGATCATGAATGTACATTGTCGTATAAACATTGCATTATGATGATGTATCTCATTCTAGGCATAAGTTTGTTGTGTGCACAAATCATGTCATATATATATATATGTTACATCGTATATAGTCGTATATTGAACGCGATGCTTTTAATTAAAAAAGTACACTCGATTCCTGTACAATAAAAATTTGCGCATTTGAAAATTACTTAGATGACATTTAATTTTTTTTGTAAACTCTGCATATCTGGATACAAAAGAATATAAATATAAATTGTGTGTTTACGTTCCGCTCGTTTTAAACACCATATATTTTTCGTCCACTTTACGAGTTTCAAGTGAGCATATAATGATTATACTCTCGATTTGCCTCTCTCTCTCTCTCTCTCTCTCTCTCTCTCTCTCTCTCTCTCATAGTCTTAATATCTTTTTTTTTTTTAATTATAGTTCGTCTGACGCAAGGCGATTTTTAGTCATCGGTTTAATTGTTATTTACATCCTTCATGAAATGATCTTCAAACTCTCCATCTACGGACGTAATCAATGTAATTATCACCAAATTTCTCAATGTAATAATATTCAGACACTTTGAAATGACACATTTTCACGAGATATAGTAGTTTACGTATCTAGGGTGGAAACGGAGGTATTGCAGCAAGGGCGATGAGAGGGCCGAGTCACACGAAAAGAGCGCTGCCAGCCTTCGGCTGTTTTCGCCCGAGACCCGTACACTGTTTTTTGTCACATCTGTTACAAAATTCATGGTCTTTTTAATGCCGGTAAAGACACTGGGCAACTTGCAAAACG
>JAPYZR010015452.1:0-11502 GCA_030522945.1 Trichopria nigra
TGAGGTATGGAAAAATAATTTGTTTCCAAAAATCTTCACTGAAATTTTCATTATTTATACTGGAATTTTGTTGAGGAACTGTATATGTCATGTAAAATCGCCCTTCCAAAGCCCAAATTTTGAAAATACGTTTCAATTTCTTTTTATTCATACTTTTATGGTTAAAAAGCTCGGTCGATAACTGTTCTACTTTAGAACCACCTTAAATGACACTTATGTTACTTTTAAGTCGCTCTTAAAGCCTAATAAAGAGTGCCTCAAGCGTGAATTTGGACAAATTTCCGCTTCGATTTTTTCCAGGGTACTATATTTCTATTCTTACTTTATTCTTGTCTTGTATAATATAACATATTTAATTCGGACTTTATAAAATTTTATTAGGCACAATAATATATCTTCAATAACCCAATTAAGAGAGGTAACAAGTTGAACAGAACGAGAACATAATGTGCTCTTTAAGTGCTCATATATGTAAATTTCTGAGCTCGTTTTTAAAGTACTTCTTTAAGGACTCGCTTTGGGTTCTCTCTAAATTTCTTAGAGTGAAATTTCACTCCGCAAGGAGTGATAATTGAACTACTCTTATAAGGATTGAATATCACTCCAATAAGTGTGAAATGTCACTATTACAGAGTGAACATTCACTCATTCGAAGAGTGGCTCAATTTTCACTCTTTAAGTGTGATATTTCATTCCAAGGAATTTAGAGAGTTTATATAAATGAATATAAGCTGCGAGGAATCGATTCATAGTAAGACTTAAAGAATATATACTTTTTATACTTATTATTCTAACTATAATTATTGTTTATCTCTGAATACTTCTATACGGGAATTTGTCACGCACAGTTTCTATTTGACTTTTTTTTAAAATATAAATTCGAAGACTTATATATTATATGTAAACATATGTTTACATGCATTTTAGTATCGGGAATCGCATCGCCTAGCGGTAAGTATGTGAACTACTCTTTTAAAATTTCTCCGAATAACAATTGTACTTATACATAGTACCACGAAAAACTGTACATATACACGCACACACACACACGCACACACACACACACACACACACACACACACATATTATTTTGATATAGTGTAGGCAATTTTTAAGTATAATTTATATTAATTCGTGACGACATTTATGCATTGAAAAAAAAATTTGTTATTTTGAAGTAAATATTTACTTGAATAGTAGCAAGTAAATATTTACTTAAATTAAGAAAATGTTTCCTTCCTTTTAGTAAATCTTACTTAATTCAAGAAAATCTTTTCTTAATTCAAGTAAATATTTACTTGAAAATAACAAATTTTTAAATTTTTTTTCAGTGTGCAAAATGTTTACATATATAATATATATATACGCCGATTACACTGCGGTAATTAAAACATATATAGCTTCCCACAACGTCGATATCGCTTTCCTGACACTTTATAAAGTATACATAATATCCATTCATATGCTCATGAATTCATTGTGATAAAGTGTGTGTATATATATATATATACAATAACATCTGCAACTGCAAACTGTGCAGTATTGCATATGCGCATATATATATGCATAAGTGTGCGTATATCTAGAAATATAGAAATATAGAAATAACAGTTTACGACACCACATCGATATATCATTTGCGCACGAACCGAATGTGATATCGGTGTGTTACGTTTTATTCTGTTTTTAACAGTGGCACGAACAATAGGTAATAAATCCCACCTAAACTAAAGGACGACCAAGTATATAAAGAATAGAATTCTCGACATCATCACGAATGCGAGTACATATATATAAATATACAATATATACATGTGCGTCAGGCTTATTTCCATAGCCTTATCTCTCGGGTTTGAAAAACGTTTGCATGCGCGGTTATATTGCCAAGTCTATATGAAATAATTCTATACCCTGAAAACGATTCAATATATATGTAGCGGGGCATAATGCTTGGTATAAATAAATGCAAGATATGGATACAGAAGTTTATATATTATCTATATATAGTAAGGAATATCCGCCAGAAGAAATTTGGAGCCGATATATATAGAAATAATGAAACATCCTAACACCATAAACGAAGATTCCAGAAAAGATTTTCACCCGACAAGGAAGACTGCTTTGAACTGATTGGTCGACATCCTACACATCACCACCAGATTAGTCCAATACAACAGGGAGTTTTTCAAAACAACACTCAGTCTCACAGCCCCAGTTCCACGTACTGATGATGAAGAAGCAAACCTATGTACAGAACCAAAGCAATATTTTGCATTATTTTTTAAATATTTTACTCACATAAAGCAAGACAAAAGAAGCTCTGTGTGTGTCAAATTTGGTTCTCGGTAAATTTTGTTATATATTTTAGAGTATTATCGCGGACCCCGCTGAATTTCATTCGAGAGTTACCAACTGACGACCGGAGGACCTGCTTACATCCGGATTTACGAAAACAATAACAAACACAAAAACCTGCAATGACCTTGATAAAATCTAACATGAAAACAAAGAAATATAAAGTCTTTACTCCAAAATTGAGAAACAGATATTACTTTAAATTATTTCAATTAAATACGCTTATACTCTGTTCCCTTTACAAAAATATGTGTATCATATGACCGAGTGAATCAAATCCAAACTCTATAATGTACACTATTTTGATTATAGAAACGTATAGATATATCTGAAGAATTATATATATATATATATATTAGATACAGAAAAAGAATCCCTGTTATTTTTGTTTTTAATATCCATTTTCACACTGAAATGGTTTTCTTCTAACCTAATCTAAAAAATGGTTGTACTTGAAAACTATAACCACTCGGAAAATGAAAAATTCAGGATGGCGGACTTAAAATGATGAAAACATCGAAGAATATTTGTAGACAATAAATATATCGATGAAATGTGATGAAAAACATCACCCGGGGGTCGCAGATTCCATATCTTTATAATGTATACATTACAAAATTCAAAATGGCGGATGAACTATTCGTAATGTTGATGAAATGTAATGAAAAACACCACTAGGGGGTTTTCGGTGTCGCAGATCACAAATTTAGTATCTAAATTGGAAAATTTAAACTAACGGACAGAATGAAAGTGAAATGATCTTATTTTTATTTCGTTGCTAAAATGAATCTATAGCTAAAGGAAAATATATCAACATTTGTAGAAATTCATTCGACAACCTATATAATTTTGTAGAAAATAGATTATTCCATCCGCCACTTTTCATCCATCATTTGGAATTTCGGCAATTTAGACATTAGATTCGTAATCTGTGTCCCTAAAAACCTCCGAGTGGTGTTTTTCATACCGAATGTTTCATCCTCCGTATTGGATCCCGCATTTTGAATTTCGCGATTTTCACCGTAGATTCTTAATCAATAATCTCAAACACATACGCATGACGATCTTCAGATCGCTGGAATGATTTCTCATTTCGAGTCCACCATTTTGATTTTTTTCATTTTCAAAATGGATAGTTTTAAAGTACAACCATTTTTACCACCAATAGCATACGCTGGTACAAATGAGTGCGTGAAAATGACTGTTAAAAAAAAATAACAACGATTAAGTCTGCAATTTTCTTTGTCTCCACCGCCATATTTAATTTTTTATAGGTTAGAACGTCATTTTGACTCCGGAATCTGAAAGAGCGAAAAGTAAAACTCACCTTAAAACGAACTGCATTTTAATTATGCAATCGTTTACAGATTTATATCATAACATTATAAACTTATTAAGATAACAATTCTGGTCATTCTGATGACGTTAATGGGCTACATATATAAGTCAATTTTGTTTAGTTTTGACAATATGTCATTAATCAAAAATTGTTTAAAACTTTACGACTGCGTTTGTAATATGGAAAATGTAAAAATAAAATAAGCAGTCCTTGTATTAAAATAAAACCTACTACAAATGACGTTTCGATCCTAATCTGCGGATCCGCATATTGGGATCTGCACATTGGGATCGAAACGTCATTTTTAGGTTTTATTTTAGTACAAGACTGCTTATTTTATTTTTACATTTCCCATAATATCTCACTAAGTGCAACTATACGAAATGAAACGCATTTATAATGATACACTCAGAAAACAGGATGCATTGATTCAACCAATTTTGGATCCAAAATTAATTGTAATACTCGGCCGATCTTATAAGCCGATCTAATCGCAAGTGGCGCTCTCTAGCTGGGAATGATCCCTTGATGCGCTAATATTTTGATACTCCAATTTCATTAAACTAAGCAAATATATCGATTACATTTAAAAAAATAAACACCTTTTAATCGTACGTTATATTTGAACTTACCGATTTATTTGGAGGACTATATGAGGTACTATCACAAAAATATTTGTTACAGGAACGACCAAACGTTTAGTTGTTTCAACCAAACTTTTTTATGTAATCACAATGAAATGAGATCGAATGAACGATTTTATTGAATTACTGAATCATTTGTCTGAATTGAGTGTACAGCTTATTCAGTCGCATAATTTCTTGACTTTGGCGTATATGCTGCGTGGTTTTTCTAGAAGACTTCTGCGATATCGCTAAAAATCTATGCCAAACGAGAATTTATATTTAATTAGCGTATGTAGTGATAATGGAATTAATCAGTATATATATATACATACATACCAATAGAATGATTTAACATATATAAAATCCGTTTTAAGATAAAGTGTATGATTCAGCACAGAAAGTATATATCAGAGTTCAAGTTTCAAAACTGGGAATTCGAAGCTTATCTGGCGTTGAACGTTTATTAAACATTCCTGGCGATTAAACCGTTAACGGCTATATAAATAAATTACTGACGAGCTATCGGGCGATTTATATAGACAGCTCGAAATAGACGCATTGTGGATTGGAAATAGAATAATGTTATGTCATATAATAATGGTATGTATAGAGGACACGAGCAAAGATAAGGCGCGGTCAATATAATATATGTATATATAAGAACAAACCAATTATAGCTATACATATACGTATATACTCAAAATGCTGGCTGGGATAATAGGCAAAAATACATAAAATGGACGGCGTCAAAGCTGGGCAACTTTAGGTCATCACTCATTATCCGAAGAGCATCGTGCATCAGTGCGCATGCGCTACTTCTGTAACTTCACTTTTAGGTCGATACTCGCGTTCGACGAAGCTGCGTGGATATTGCGCTGGCGTGCAAAACAATTACTCTACATCAGCTTGACTTTTCGATTCTTCCATTATAATAAAGTCGGAAATGAAAAAATCATTAGGTATTAGAGATTGGCGAAATTTTTATTGCACGATATATATAATATATGGCCTATTATTATGCCATGCATGCAGCGCACGGGACGAAGGAACACAATTGTTCAAGTTTTTTTTTTTTGAGCCATTGGCCTATGCTATATACACGGAAGTTTATTTTAGTAGGGAATAGCGAGAGGTTTAACTTCTATTCCCGCCTTTAGATTTCAGTTTCACGAAGGCACAAAGCTTCTGTTATACTTCCCATGGCTATAGCGCCGCAGAGAGTCTCGGGAAATCGATAAACATTAACCCTGCTCTACTGGCGTAAAGGGCGTACTAACAGTGTATGTATACGGATGTATTAAACGTAAACAATAGTTTTGATTATAATATAGATATATAATATATCATGACAAAATTCTCTCAACATATTCCTCAGTTTCTATTATTATATTACTCCAATAAGTATTAAGTGCATCATCTTCAAATAGTCACCTTGAAGTTTGAAAATTGCTCGAGTTGCACATTTTTTTATTTGATCACTCGTGCATAAATCTGCATTATTTCAATTACCTTCTTATTGTATTATTTCAATTTTGTTCACTTTATATTTTATAACACCGAAAGAAGGTAACAATATCATTTTCTCTTTGTCACACTGATGATGGTGACGGGGAGAGCCGTGAAAATACGGCAGGGTGCCGCCATTTTGCTTGATCTGAAAAATTCGTCAATTAAGGAGGGGGGGGGGGGGGGGGGGGGGGGGGCCCCCCCCGGGGTTTTTTCTTTGTGTTTTTTTTTTTTAATTTTTTTTTTTTTTTTTAAAATATTATTAATAAAATAATTAAGTGGGGCCCCCCCCCCCCTTCTTTAATATTTTGCAGTAGGACCCCTCCCCCCTTAATTGAATATTTCATATCAAGCAAAATGGCGGCTCCCTCTCGTATTTTTATTATAATATATATTATTATTATATATATTTATATTTACATATATGTATATATTAATATGAATAGCTTTGAATTAGTAGAGGAATTTTTACTAATTCAAATTTAGAGAGTAAATGAATCGTTCGGGGGTTACTCCCCGTATTTTAACATTTCACCACTATCCGTGTGAAAAAGTGAAAATAGTATACTTTTTTCTTTTTTTTCAGCTCAGGCCAAGTGGCAGTGGGGGAAACGAGTGAATAAGGGAATGAGTTAAAATAGAGGAAAGAAATCAAGAAGGTCCTTAAAATAAGGGGAGTTAAATCATGGCGGTTGGGGGGGGGGGGGGGGGGCACCAAATTTGAAAATTTTTCCAAAATACCCGTGAGAGAAGGGCGATTTTTCTGACGATTTCAACCGCCTTTCTCACGGTTTCAACTGACTTCTTTTCATACCAAATCACTTTATAAAATATATTGTCAAAGTGAGACTTTTTATTACATTTGAATTAACTGAAAATTCAATAATGTAGCAATATTTTTAAAGAACTCCCTTTTCAAGCGGTGTCATACGCGAACGAGATAAGATTATAAAGCTTCAACATCTTATCTATAACGGCGAATGATTTCTTTATTCCGTGCAGTTCTGATTATTTTCCGTGCGGAAATGAGCGATTTAAAGCAATTCACTTTTCGTTTTAAAACATCAGATGATAATAATATAACACCTCTTTAATTCAGTAAAATTACATACATTGTGAATTTAAAAAATAATGAAGGAAACATCGTCAATATATATATATATATATGGATATCCATTATGTTCGTATATTGTTTGTATATATAAGTCCGACATTCCACTTGCAAGAATTAGGTTTGAATTCTCTTTGTCCTTTACTGGCACGATTGTGTCGAAATAAAGAAAGTCATCGAGGAACACCAATCCAGGTGTTCATGTACTTAATAATAAAAGAGCCAAGTTTTTATTGTACAGCACAATGGACGCTATACTTCAAAAGCAACGCGAAGGTGCCCATTTGATACACGACTTTTAATGTTTTTACTTTATGTCACGACATGAGGAGATAATTTATTATCGACGGTTGAATCTGCGATCGATATATTGTGTATTTGTAAAATACAATGCGCAAATAGGTTAGCATATATATATGAGGGTATATAATTATACGCCCGGAAATAAATGTTATAACTTCATTTTTAAGTCTTTGTTTGCAGTTAATTGAGATACGTTTTCTTTTTTCTTCAAACATAACAAAAGGTAAAGTAAACCCATTGGAAGGATAGTGTTATGAAATACATCATGTTTTATCATTTCTTTTTAAATATATGTGTAGGGAGCCCTTATTGACACGTTCGTGATGTCCAAAGTTGATTAGATAATAATTTATTTAAATAATTTCTTTAAATATGAATCGTATCGTTTTTCAATAGAACTTTATTTTCATGGTCATTACGATTCGTTTATTTTTTTGGATGTTTTTTAAATAATGTGTTTTTTTTTTCATGCAATTGTGAGATCCTCTTCAGGGCATCTATTTTTGATTAGATAATGATGTAAATTATCCATCCCAGTAAACGAAAAAGGATTGAAGTGTCAGAAATGGTCAGAAATTGGATTGACAATGATAGAGAAGGATTCACGTTCATGAAAGTTAATCATTCTATGAAAGTTAATCATTCTATGTCATTGTCAATCCAATTTCTGACCATTTCTAACTCTTCAATCCTTTTTCGTTTACTGTGCAATTTAACGTATATGAAAAACAGCAAAATAGGTAAAATTAGTTTAGTCTCATTTTCGTTTTTCATTGTGCAGCATTGTTGACAATGTAACATATGCGCTTGCACATTATTTCTCGTCAAATCGGCTCATGTATCAAGTCGCAAAAAATTAAGAAACGACAGTTATTCGTGACTCGCCACATATAAACGGTCTACGTATGTATATACAAGGATTTCTTTGTCGACGGTCGACAAGTCTGGCATACTTTCCATTGCAGATGGCGCCACTTACCAGGCTCACATTATATTATGCGCGCATATACAGTTTCTCTGGTATTTTTCGGCGTTAGAGACAAAGGAGGAAACTGTTGATGCGTTATGTATTACAAAAATCTACGGTCAAAATTAATATTATTGTGTTAAATTTTTATCGGATGATATGCTTCCAAATTTATCGATTTTCGTAGATCTCGGGGAATGCCTAAATTATATTGAGTCCATATCCTATACAATACACTCTCTACCAAACAAGTGGTATTTCGTATATTTGTTAATTAAAAGTATATGAGTAGGTTCTTTAATGGTACAGCACTAGAAAAATGTATGTATTCTAATATTAATGTGTATTATTATTCTTTTTATTTATATATATAAATAGAATAAATAAAAAGAATATAAATAAAACGCAAAAAAACGTTAAACGAATTGGACTGTATACAGTAAGTATTGATTTTTCCGTATGTAGCTGTGTAGGCAGCCTGTAACGCTCAGACCGATCGTCGATAAGGTAGAAATCTCGATTGGAAATGTACTTATATCATCGAATACATATAGACGCTATTGTAGAAGAAGAAGAACCATACTTCAGGATTCCCTGATGCTACTTATTGGTCCAAGGCCTCCAAGGCTAATACGATTTAGGTCAATCCCAGGTAGCAAAACGGCAGGTATGTCCGCACAAGAAATTAATTATGTTTTTTCAGGATTTATATCTGTAGTTCGATAAGTATCATTATATTATGGTATGATCGTAAACACAAAGGTAATTTGTAATATAGTTAAAGACAAATTATTAATACAATATAATCACAGTTATATATTCATTCGAATTTAACAACATCATTTATCAGCTATTTTTCGCTGCTTTAGGCGACGAACAATCTAAACATTTTTTTTTTTTAACGGAAATTCACATGGCTTTTGTATTGCTTGTTTTCGGGGTTGAACGACGCTGACACCACTTTCGTAAAAGCAATGCAAAGGGGACATGATTTTTCTCCTGGTATTAGGAACCTGCATTTTACGTGCCGCCAAGCAGCCATTCGATCCTCGAAGATCGCTTTCGTTCCAGAAACAAAATGTAGCATGTCTTCAGTGAGTGCACAGCCCGAACAAACGTTTAGCTCGCTTAGGTTCGATATTAATTTGCATAAGTCACCCACTGACGTAAGTGACTCGTCGGGAGTAAGAAATTCCCGCAAATTGACCGGATGATCGAAAACGTTTACATTTACATCTAAATCGTCTGATATGGAAAGTTCTTTTAGAACGATCAGCAACGTATTACCATTTTTTGGTTGGGTCATTAGTGTTTGGAAAAAACTGAAGATTGTTTTCCACCATAGCAGTTTTCTTGAAAACAATATTCTTTCGGAAGCTTTTTTGCCACCGCAATGACAGATCTTCTTACATTTTCCTTGGTTCTCAGGCACTCTATATAAATTTAAAAATATAATACTCGTTATATATAATATAAGCGCAATGAGATATATATCGTAAAAACAGTAGATAAAAGGATTCAGAGGTCGAAAATAGGAAAATAAAGCTTTGACCTAATTATTACGATAAGTACTTAATTTTAAACTTAATTTGAAATGGTGAAACGTGAAAACTTATTTCTTCAAAATGCATATTATTATAACAATTGACACTGCATTACAGGTTAACAATAAATATATAACTAAAATACGTACCAATAATTCTGATGATTCAACACGCTGCTGAAGATCCCCGTCACCAAGCGCAGGTTCAATTGGCTGATGAAGCGAGGTCTCAATGAACTGTGGAGTTTGTTACGACCTCGTCACACACTCTTTACCTACCTTCTGTAACAGTTCTTTCACGGAATCCGCGAATTCAACATCTTTTTTAGCCTCTTCAAATTTTATACGATATTTTGGGGGGATCTCGTCCTTTTTAACATTAACAAGTGAATGAGAATAAAAGTTTTTTTTTATAGATTTGAAGTTAAACTTAGACCTTGTTGTGTTGTACAAGACAACCAGCAATCGCAAATGGATAAAAAAGTATTGAAATGCATTCATTTTAAGAGTCTTTGAATTTGTACTTTGGGGAAAATGAATCCATTTTTATCCGCAAAGCATTTCTATTTGTTCATACGAATAGAAAATTTCATTTTTTAATCCACGCGAATACATGTCCGATTCGTGCAGACTGCGCATGCATTCCTATTCGTTATATTACGAATTGGCTCCATATGTGAGTCCCAAAATAATATTCTTAAATAAGCGAGCTGTGAATTATTCGTCTCTATACGATTTTTTAATAGGATAATTTATAATTCAATCAATTTGAATCAAAAAATAATATTATCGGAAACGCGTCCCATTAATGCGTTTCAATCAACATTTCTAAATAAGAAAATGTAAATAAAATAAAATATGCCATTAATACACCGTAATTGAAACTTATGTATAAAAAGTTTTTGTTTGAATCCATCGGAATGAAAAAATAATTTTCTTTATAGTTTTTTAATATCATCATTGTAATTTTTTATAATATGGTATCGTATAAGTTCCTTTATGAATGAGCATCATTCTTCCAACTCGCATGAATAAAATACATTTATTGTAAAATATTTCTGAAGTAAAACGTATAATTAATTAATTTATTAGTATCTATAAAAGAAATCAAAAGATTCCTCCTTGTATATAAACATTTTTACAATGTTAAGAAATATATGATATTATGTATAAGAAAATTTTGTTTGTTTTCATTCGTCTTAAATCCATCATTTTTCATTCAAAATAAGAAATTTTTTCCTTTTAAAATTTAAAAATTTTTAAAAGAAACTAGGGGCTTCGCCCCTGCGGCCTTCGGCTGCCAACCCCACCAAGGGGCTCTGCCCCCTGGACCCCCGGCTCGCTTCGCTCGCAATAAGATTGTCTTGATTCGGCCCTTCGGGCCTCAATAATTCAATATACTTCGCGACTTTGATCTACATCATATCTTGATCTACATCATACACATTCCATGCTTATGGAAATCTATAGTGATTAAAAAACAAAAAGGTTAAAAACAATAAAAATTTGAGAGATTAGAAAGGAGATCTTCCATTCCGGTTTGCGGAGTTGTCGATGAAACTGTAATTTGATAATGATTTGGGGGCTGTCGGTATATAGAAACTTCCGAAAGAGCACTATTACGTTACCTTTCGAGCATTCCCGTTAGCCCTTAGAGGGTTCTAAAGTAGAACAGTTACCGACGTAACCTCAAAATACGAAAAATGAAAATTGTAAATGATTGAAACGTTTTTTCAAAATTTGGGCTTTGGA
>JAPYZR010015499.1:0-10936 GCA_030522945.1 Trichopria nigra
TTTTTCCGTGACAGTCATCAAAGTAGCCACCGGTAGCCGAAGTAACCACTTTGTACTCCAAAATGTCATCAAACCAGCCAATTGACATATTTATACCATGTATATACTATGTGTATACTATGTATATTTGTAGCTGTTTATATTGATATATAAAATTATCACTCAAAATTTCGCAAATTTGTGGCTCACCTGGATAAGGTATTCTTCCATATGTAACTAGTTCTGTTAAGAGAATCCCAAATGACCACACATCAGATTTTATACTAAACTTGCTGTAATTTGCTGCTTCTGGCGCTGTCCATTTGATTGGAAACCGAGCGCCGACTCGGGCTTCATATTCATCCTCTTTTATTAGTCTCGCCAAACCAAAATCCGCAATTTTTACAATATTTCCATCAGCTACCAAAACATTACGAGCAGCTAGATCTCTATGAATATAATTTTGCGACTCCAAATACGCCATGCCTGCTGCAATTTGTGCCGACATATCAATCAATTGCTGTAACTTTAGTCCTCGTCCCTTTCCTACAACAAGCATGACACAATTTCAAATCGTAATAAAAATTCATAATCATTATTGTAAATATTGTAGTGTATTTACAAAATATCATTAACATTGTTAAACTGACGTTTACTAATGTCGTAGTTTTCATATAAGCTGCAGCATTAAATAATGATTAACTGAAAAGTCATGTATACAATGCCGATATATGTATGTAAATAGGGTTATAGTTTTCGAACAAAATTTATATAATTGATGACATATATATACAATTAAATTATACTTTGGAACAGAACAAGGTCGTGTGGGATTACAAACACTACGAGATTGAGTTTTAATACAAGAGAACGAGAATGCGTATTTTGGATAAATCCGTGGTAACTGTATTCTACTTAAGATTAGCAGAGCACGGTTAGCCGTTGCACAATGTATCGAATAGAAATATTCCTGAGCAGTAAGTACAATATCAACTTTTAAAATACAATATCCGATTGCCTCTTACACAATAAATATTCTAAAGTAGTAATGTATTGCGATGAACCGTGCTGTATTATTATTTAAAGAATAAATAACGGTTCTTTATGCCACTTCGCACGACTCCATATTGTCGTTTACAAAAATTAGATAACAAAAATCTAATAGAGGAGATAAGTTGATCGTGGGTAATAGTGAAAAGGAGGACAATACTGAACGGTTCGTATGAGTGATGATATCGTTTAAACGATATAATAATATAGGCGACCGCGCAAATGAGTGTGGTCACTCGACTGTCTGAATGCCTACTAAATTAGTACAAAAAAATCCGACAATGTCAACATGTACTGTCACGCCCGAGCCAGTGTAACCTTAAGAATGGCCTGAGTATCGGAAGGAAATTACGAGGAAAAATAAATAGGGTGTAGTATTTAATTTCAAGAAAAATATAACAGAATAACATCTATTTCCTGTTTGTGTTCTGAGTTGTACCAGATTCGATCTGGCGGAAATTCCGATAATGTGTTAGGGTTCGGATATATGTAGGGTAAATGAGGTCCAAGTACATTGTCGATCGACGAGGGCGATTGCTTCTGTCTTGGTAGCAATGCCCAGAAGATGAAAACGATCATCCCTGAGAGAGTTACTCGAAGGGAGGAGAACTAAACTGACGGACTGGAAGCCAGAATGTCAGTGACCCGGGGCTCAACTTATAGGGAGCGTGGAAGAACGTAATACGTTGGATCGCTCATTTACCTAAGTCTGAAAAGGGCCTTTTGAAGGGAAGACTAAATAAACGTAATCTAATTTTTGTAAACGCTTGTCGTTTATAAAAATTAGATAACAAGTTACTCTTTTTTTTCGCTGCGTCTTTGGAGGAAACGACTAACCATTTATGCTTGATTTGAGCCTGATTTATACGCGACGGCTTATTAAGCTCTAGGGAACACTAAGCGGGAACTGACTAGCCAATGGCGTGGCTCGGGAGCTTCCGAGAGTGACTGAGCATGAAAAGTTACAATGTTTTGTAACGTGGCAAACACATTACAGGCACCGTTTCGGAAACAATAAAAATTTCGCAATTCTGTGATGCCATAATAGCGAGGGGCGTCGTTCGTGGCAAGTCAAAGGTGTATGCTAAATGCTAATATTTATCCACAAAGGTCCAACCTGGAGATGATTATATGGTGATATAGAGGTACCGCTCGGAAGAAGCTCCAGTTTTTTTTTTTGTTTTTTTTTTTTTTTTTTATATTTATTTGTTTATTCTGCAACGAAAATGTTGCGTATCCGACCCTGCCGTTTATCGCGGGTGTCTACAAGCACCGTGCCGCTCCTGAGGAACGGAGCTATAGCGTTTAATATAGTTTATCTGTGCCCCAGCCGGGCTCCACGTGCTATACGCAAGCCGGCGTATACTTCGAGGTCCCAGCGACCTCCAGGCCTCTGATTGGCCCACCGTTTCCCCCTCGCACCAGCACATACTGCCGAGCGAGGACGGCAAGGACGCGAGGAGCGTCGTCACTCACATTCTGGACTGTGATCCGGAAAGTTTCACCCTTTTGAATTGTGATCTGGCTTTCACCGAAGCTATCGGTTCTCGGGACTTCTCAGCGAAAGTATTTCACGATTATATCTTTCGAGTTTACCGGCGATCAATAGTCTACGGCGGTACGGACGTTTTTGAGCTGTGGTGTCCACGTTTGGCGATTACCGGCCCGTGGATATTTTGGTCGAGCGGAAATCATCGGCGAGTTATCTCCACTGCAACCACCGTGCGTTTGCGAGCGGCAGTACTCCGGCCATTAGCGCAAGCCTAGATTCTGTATTCCCCTCCCCCGAGTCCCTTTTCCCTTTTATTTTCCTTAAGATTTGCCCTCTGCAAATCTTTTCGCATCCCCATTTTGTATTTTTGCGACCCCTCCGGTCTTTTCAGAAAGAGTTTCCCTCTTTGCGAGGATTGTGTAGAACCCGCTATACTTTTTTCTGTCCATCGTACTTCAAATACAAAGATTACGTAAGTTATGATTTTGGAATAATATCGTATTATCGTTTATTTTCCCTCTTTTCTTCATCTTTCTTTTTCATGTAAAAAGACCTCCCGCCAACGGGAGAATTGCGATTTCAGGTTATAATTCTTATACTGAGCCTTTGATCTTTACTTGCTACAAGGGTAATCGGGGTAGATGATAATATGACAATTGTTGGATATCGAAGTTTATATAAATATCACATTAAAATTTCGACAAAGATTTCGTATGAAATACATAGAAAGGGTTTCCCGAAGTTTCGAGCATAGAAATAATCAACGGTGCGGTAACTGTTTATGACAGTTGTCCTGTTGCATAATGACATAAGTTTGTTAACTATGTAGCACAGTAAATGTCGGAAGTGAAGCGAGCCGGGGGTCCGGGGAGCAGAGCACTTTGAGGGGCGAAGCCCTTAGTTTACTATCGCCATTAATAGGTTGTACGATTTTAAATCATTCATTTTAAAATTATTGTTTTCATTGTGAAATAATTTCAGTTAATTTTAAAATGTATCTTTTCCTACGTTGATTTAAACGTCATAAAACAGACTAAAAATAAACTATACATTATACGTAAGGACGATCTTTGTTTCAAAATATTTTCGTTTGAAATAAGTAGTTCGTGATTCTACTTTTAAAATATGTCATGAAAGAATTCTATATTAACTGTTAACATAGGAAGAAACAATTAGAACATATTTTTTAAATATTGTGAAAAATTTCAGAAGTTTAAGAGTGTTTTGTAAAGAAATTGTGTTTGTTTGAAAACAAGCAATAAAATAAGATATCAGCCCGAAATTCTTTTACAAACCCAACACTTTTTTTCGACATTTATAAATCGCTTCAAACTTTGTATACTATTTCTAGGTATTAAATAAGCGAACACGTGTATCGGGATTTTTTTTTAAATTTATTTTCGAATATATAGCGATCTCAAAATTTGAGTTTGTGCGTTTTATGGTAATTTTCAAAAAATCATATCTCCGTTATTTTTAATCGTACAACAAATTATTTTTTTTTTTAGTTTTAAAGGTAAATTTAACCTCTACTTTTTGATGAAATTATGATTAGGATCTTAAATTAAAAAAAAGACATTTTTTATGCAATTTAAATTTTAAAAGTTAATTTTCCATGGGAAATTTTCCATGGGAAATTTACTAGACCATATCAAAATTGCATAATGGGATCTTTAATATTTTCTTCGCAAATAATAAAACAATCCGGCGACTCGAGGACCGTTGGCTTTTGCGATATCTGCGTGTTTCATTCGATATTTTCAACTTTTCAGTCTACAACAACTATTACATATTATTCCTGATATTTAATGGTATATTTATAACAAAAATCATGTAATTAAAAAATACAAATCAGGCACATTTTGAAGGAAAATCGATTGTGAGGAAACAAATTTCTCTTGTCAAAAATTTGTACCACATGAATTTACGTGTAATAAAAATTCTTAAATAAATTTAAAAAAAGGATAAAGGAATCGGAATTATCCCCCGCTTTAATGACATTGTATGTTCGCGGGTCGGCTCTCGGGTGGGGAGGTAAAGGTTGGACAACACGGATACAGAATACATGACGAGACAGACATCACTACACCCACCCAGAGCCAGTCCTCCCTACCCCAAGTCGGTATCGTCAGCAACCAATCGGGTTCTATGCCGTAGCAAGTGTGACGCGGATATTACCCCATCTTTATCCGAGGTAATGCCCACGACGCACCGACCGCGGAAAATCGCTGACGGTACCGGCTATTGCCGATCGAGGTCGATCGACAGCAGTCCCGAATTCGTACCTTCGCCTAGCAATGTTTATTTTCGATATTTATTTTCCGAAATTCGGAAATACATTGCCAGACGGGGATTCGAACTCGGGACCTTCGCGACGATCAGTTAGTGCGAATTAAGCTGACGCCTTAGCACGCACGACCATCTCGCCGCTTTCTTAAATAAATTTTAAATTAAAAAACACATTGGCTGAAAGACAGTATTTATTTCATAAAAACACCTGAAAAAGAAATAAATTTGAATTAAGAAAAGTAACGGAAAAGGAAAATTCTACAATAAGTCGTTACTTACGAATATTTCGAAAATCTTGAGACTTCCTAGTTCTCAAAATCCGTTGAGATTCAATTTTTCTGGCTGAGTATAAATAAGGCCCCGAAACCACAAGGGTGTCACTCTAGTTCTAGCCTTGGAACCAACAAGGTAAGCTTAATATAAGCCGTAGAAAGAAATCGCAATTTCGTTCCTCTATTAATATGACATTTTTCTAAATGAGGAATCACATTTCTCCATTCAGAAAAATCACACTAAGTTTCACTCACGGAAGTTGACAGGTCGAGACAACTCTTGTAACGGAATGGTAATTCTACTGGAAGAATTGTCGAAGACAGTCAAAATAGCTATTTCGGAAAGTAATATGAAAGCTTAAAAATAAACGAACCGTAATAGAAAGTGCGGCTAAGTAGCCGAAGTAGAATACCGAAATTGTACGTATTTGTGATGATACATATGCTGAATGCGAGAAAAGCGATATATCGAAACTAGAGAAACCGGACCCATCACTATACACTCAGAGTGTGCACCGAGTGCATGTTTTCGGACCGATTATAGATAACGTCATTATACAAGAGCGGGTTCGGAATCACAATTCCGCGACCCTTGAACGTAGCGAGACGGTAGAAATAATGACTAGAAACGGAAACAATAGATGTAGTTAGTTTATGGTATTTAAATTTCTCGACCAATCATAGTAGTGTATAGTACATATGGACATAAAGTGAAACGAGAGTCAATGAATAACAACGAGATTGAGACGTAACACGTAACGCATAATACGGAAAGACATAGTATATAACTCGAAGACTTAATAATATTTAATAGATATGCTCGGAATTGCAATTCTTCGTACATCATAATAATAGAAGTCCCTAGATTATCGCGGACGGGTGTTGTTTCGTAGGACAATTACATCGATATTTAGACGGAAAAATCGTGAATCTCATACGTCATAGGTGTTTAGTTCATAATCAGTTTCATTGGCTGTTAACGGGCATTTGAGACTAGATCTACGCTGAGTGGTTTTCCGTTTTTTTTCATTGGGTGACGGTTTTCCGAAGACCCCACAGGAAGTCGACAAGGTAGTAGATGCTCATTGTGTGACAACCGGTTTTTGAAGACTCCCTAAACATTACTACAACATAGTATAGCAGTACGCAAAACGTCAGCGAAATATTGGAAATAATACTGAAGAAAGTTCTATAGCTCCTGGATTATTAGTTTGACGACAGTACTGTTAACGGCGAACAGGACGGGACAACGTAATATTTTAGTTGAGAAATTTTTAAGAACATCAGGGATACCAATATTAGAATACAGTTCTCTTCGAATATTCCATAGATTTTTGAAGTTTAAGATAAATTGTGTAAAATATATTATCGTATGTGAATAAAGTTTATTTAACCATTTAAGTACGTGTTCACACTCGATCCTATTAGACTGAACTTTACTCCGTGCATGAACATAACCAAGGAAGGTTCTTTACAAGATTATGAAGCGATCTAACGCATTTAATTGCTGTACAGCTACATCATTTGCAATATTTTATCGTCTGCTTTGTTTCTAGAAATAGTATAATTGAATAATAATTGAAAATTTTGAGCGAAGCAGGTTTTAGTAGGTATGAAATACGTGTCACAAGGCCGGAGACATGAATCATCACAAAGGAGGCCCTTTTTCTTTTCGCAGTTCTCTTTCGACCGTTGTAAGTAACGGGCGTGTTCCTTCGTGCAACTGTTTTGTTAGCCATCGAATATCATTTGTTGTTGTTATTATCATACAGATATTATAATCTGCATTGAAAAAAAATCCAAATACGACCAAAGGAAAACGGAAAAACATTAGAAGGAATACCTGTCTCAATACGTTTAATAGGAGTTCTCACGGAAATAAAGGAACAGGATTAAGAAAAGTCACAGTATAGCAACTTCGTAATTGGAATATCTCAGAAGCATCAAACTTCTGGCAATTCAAGTGCAAATGAGAGCTGTGGAAATCAAAATTTATGTATATTTTCTAACATTATTATTAAATAATTTGTGTATAACAATTCGTAGAAAAGTTTTTTGTAAATCTAATTTATGTGTTATTATAATTATTTCTTTATTTCTAGATTTTATTAGCATTTATGATTTTGATATAAAATTCATACTGTTTTAAACAAATTCTAGATATTGTTTGTAAATCAAATAAGAAAATGGTAAAACTGAAATGAAATGTATTTTTTTATATTCTAATGAAGAACATAATATTTTTTGGTTCCAGCAGGATGTTCCACTCCTTGAAGAAAATCCGACAGAAGTACGTATGGATATTTCAGATGAATCTAGTGAAGGAACGCTTTTCAGAAGTTATTATCGAAGTGAATCGTGGATTAAGTTTCTTCGCTACCTCGCCTATTGAAGTGAAAAATATTCATGAAAAGAAGTACTGTAGAGAAAAAACAAGAAATAATTCTGTTACATTGAAAAAGAACGTTTTTGGCATTGATACTAACTTCCAAAATAGTGACGAAGATGACTATAACGATGCTGATGGATAATGTGTTCTGAATGCTTTAAAAAAACGATTTAATAATACAACAGATCGTACAGTCAACATTCAAATTTGAACAGTAGTTTACGAATGGCCGTATCGAAAAATGTTTCAACATTTTCCAGATGCCACACGCCACATGATTGACGTAGCGAAAAAAACTGCAATTGAAAAAGACATTTTATCAGGACCGGATCCCAAAAGTCATCCTGGGTTGTCCGAAGATGTTGTAAACTTGGTATCAGCTTTTTATAATTCTGATAAATACAGTCGAGTAATGCCTGGTCAAAAAGATTTCGTCTCCGTTAAAATTGACGGGAAAAGAAATCATATCCAAAGAGATTGGTTTTAAACATTTTGAAAGAGTTACACCGAGCGTTCAAAGATACCAATCCAGATGTGAAATGTTGTTTACTCAAAATTTGCAACAGACCCTTGTATAAATGCGATACAGAGGGGTTCAAGACGTTTTGCGGGGTTCACTCTGGGGACTGGCTCTCGGTGGGCGTTCCTTACTCTACCATGAGCGGCCCAGTATTGTTAATTCGGTTTGTATTGTAAGTTCTACATATTCAACTGAGAGCCGACCCGCTAATAGACTTAATATACTATTAAAAGCGGGGGACAATATCCGTCCTTTGTCCTTTATCCTTTCGTTCGACCTAGTAACATGTTTACTTTTAATATTTCATTTATACATAAATTTCCAATATTTATACTCTGTAGATTATTTTATTATGCAGACGACTTGTTTTAACTTTGCCGGACGATAATGATTCAGATTTCTTCGTCTCAGTTTGAAATGCTTTAACTAGTGCCGCCATTTTTATTGTATTTGTATTATTATATAATACGTAAGTATTTGTTAAAGACAAAGTTAAGAAATAATCCTAATGATGGCTCTCGGGTCGCGGAAGGTCAACTTCCACGAACAATAAATTATGTTGTTTTTTTTTTGCATTATTTCGTTGTTGTGGCTACCGTTTTGTTAAAGACAGAAAGTCTAAAAATAATTATAATGATGGCTCTCGGGTCGCGAAAGGTCACCTTCCACGACCAATAAATCATGTTTGTTTTTTTTTGTCATTTATTTTGCTGTTACCAATACCGAACTTCAAAGTGGTTACCGTTTTGGTTAAAGACAATTTTAATCTCTGGGTTAAAAGTAAACTCAGAAATAATTATTAATATGGCTCTCGATTCGGGGAAGTTTGACTTCCACGACAATTAAATAATCTTTGTGCTTTTTTTTTTGTTTGGAAAAGACGGGAGAGTGGTTACCGTTACATTTTTATTAGCCTGCTCCCGGAGAAAAGGGAAAATTAAGGTTAGGTGTTTACTGGCTATCGATGCGATAAATGGAGGTTCGCGTATTCGGATGATTGTGATACGGTATATAGAAGGCTACCGGCACCACACTGGTGCGAGCGCGCTAGTCTTTTCTGTTTATACTTTTTTTTTGTTATCGGCCATCTGGTGGCAGAGGATACGGGCACCGGCTGTGCAGGCGCGACGGGATTTTTGTTTAATTTTTTCGAAGGCTACCGGTCCCTAACGGGGAAGCCAACAATTTTTTTGGGTACGTGAGTAATTGGTGTAATTTCGTTATTGTGATTAGATCACGTGTAAAGAATACCCGTCCTCGCTGGCCGTGACCGTCGCGTACGAGTGAGTGAGTTCGTCGAAAATTGACTGCGCCCGTGAATACCCCCTCTCCCGTGCCGATTGAATATCGGGGCTGAGCAAAGCGGGCACACCTTCGCCGGGCGACGCGCCTATAAATTTAGTATACTCCGGTATACCTGGCTCCCACTCTTCCATCTAGCGCGTCGCTTGGTTTTGTGACCCCAGGGACTTAGGTTAGGTTACGTGTGCGTACCGAGGGCGGTTGCGAGCGGTGATGACGGGTTCGGGAGAATCGGCCGAGAGGCTATAGGGCCGTTTTATAAGGGAGGGGTCACAGCACGTAAGTAATGCTCTCCTTTTTCCAGTCTCTCATTAACGTTTTTAAGGCGGATTGTCACCGAAGATTTGTGTTCACAACGCGTAATCCTAAATTCTCGGAAATGTACCCCGAATCAATCAGTTGTCGGTTTTTTAAAACCGACAGACTAGAAATCGAGATATATCCGGTTTTTATCAAAAGAAATATGATAAACTTAAGGTAACTTCATGATAATTAATTAACATAAATAATTAAAATACTTGGAATTTCATACTGCATAAAACCATCGATATTTAAATTAATTTTTAAATTTATCAATTTCATTTCATTTGTTCACTGCCTCTCGTTAGGAGTAGACGTGTTTACAATCATGCTCCGGCCGAAAATGTAAACAACAAGTGTGTGTTTGTGAAGTGTATGCATGTGAACGATATATTCTGCGATTTAAATTGCGATTTAAACTATTCCAATTCAACCCGGATACTATGGCTGCCAACGAAAAACCAAATGCTATCATACCGCGGTAAACTCATAGTGATAATAAAGAATGGAACCCCGTCAATAAAAAATGCCCGAGAAGATGTCCAGAATTATACAAAATAAGGAAAAAAACGTCAAACTCATATTCAAGACTACTGGCTAAACAATCCAATTGCCACCCAAAACTCCTTCGAAAATTTTGCAAACAGAAGAAAATACTCCTGAAACAACGGACAACATCGATGACAATGAAGATGGTACAAACGAAAAAAAAACAGAAATCTTCACCAATCTTTGTTAGTGGTGTGGAGGACATAATTCCCTTTAAAACGCTGCTAGATAACATGGCCAAAAATGAGTATACACTAAAAATACTTTACAATAATCACACAATCAAACACGCCCGAAAAATATTTAAATATAATTGAAGAACTTAAGAAGAATAACACACAATTTTTCACATATCACAGGAAAGAAGATAAAAGTTATAAAACGGTATTAAGATACATCCACCCTTCAGTTGACCCAGAAGATATAATAATTGCCATCGAGGAATGTGAACACAAGGTATTGAGTGTTACTAACATTCGTGACATGGATACACAAACCATTGCCATTGTTTTTTGTAGAAATCCAATCGAACGAAATCAATAAATCAATCGATAAAATAAATAGATTACTTGTATACATAAACAAAAGATAAAATAAAATTCGAAACCCCATATAAAAAAAGAGACATCCTGCAATGCATGAAATGCCAAGGATAGGGCCATAATAAAAATTACAGAAGCCCAGTTTGCGTGAAATGCGCTGCCAGCGCCTACACGACAATGATTAAACGCTTATAACTTATGTCCTAATTAAGTGCCCCAAAATTTTCTTTTTGATATCGATAGCTTATAAAT
>JAPYZR010015507.1:0-11257 GCA_030522945.1 Trichopria nigra
CGGAATATATACGCCCATGAACTAATGAATTTTAATAGATCGCCCACTCCCTTAAATCTATTGTCTATTGTCTATCACATTCATGATCCGTACCCTGGTATGGGTCGAAGTAATTACTCCATTTATTACTGAGTACGTTGTATTTTTTTCAGAAATACTTGACACTGAGAATGTGAACGATTTTAAGTTGGTAATCAATTCCAATCCAATTGGTGAGTTGCTCAAGTCTGGCAATAAAATTGTTTCATCTAGAGCAGAAGGGATAAAAAAATATTCTTGTCACTATTGCGGAAAAATGGTAACAACATTTTTAAGACATATTGAATCCGTTCATAAAGATGAAGAAGACGTGAAGAAGCTGTCGTTATTTCCTAAAAACAAGCGATTAAAGGGAAAACAACTATCGGTGGCATCGAAAAAGAGGCTGGAACTGATTGACAAAATTCGAGTCAAGGGGAACTTTGAACATAACATAAGAGCGACCGCAAATGATATTCGTATATATTCATACCTCGGAGAAGGCCCCAAAAACATTTAAAAAGAACAATTTCAGACTTTGCAATTTGCCCAAAATGTAAAGAGTCATACTCTAAAAAAAGCCTTCATGTACATTTTAAAAATTGTGCAAATGTAAATCGTAAGCAAAATAGGCAAACGCTACCTCTTAGCCGCCAGGTGCTTGGAGATTGTCATGAAACTGCCAGTCCTGATTTGCGACGAATATTAGCTCGACTGAGAAATGATGACATTGCAACTTGTATTATGTACGACTCTTTAATAATTGCATATGGCAATTTGGAAGCCTACAAGTTTCGGCATTCAGAATATCATGATATTCAAATTAGAGCCGATTTAAGAAGGCTTGGCCGGATTTTATTGAAAATGAAGCAATTGAAACCAGAGGTTACTTCTTTCGAGTCAATACTAGATCCTAAGCATTTTTCATTATTTCTTTCCGCCGTTAGCGATCTTGGTAATTTTGATAAGGAAAAGGATTTATTCACTACACCTGTAACAGCATCTGCTGCAGGAGCCTTAACAAAAGAAGTGCGCGAATTATTTATTACCGAATGTATTGAAAATATATAGAGCGTGAAAAAAAGCTTTCTGCTGAAGAATTTTTAATATTGTATAAAGTGAAATTTGGAATATATAAACAAAACCGTTGCAGAATCGCAGTCTGACATGCGCATCAGAAAAAAGATCGTATTACCAAAATTGAGCGATATTAAGAGACTATATAATTTCTTAGTTGAACAAAGAAAAAATGCGTATTGTTCATTGCAAACCAAATTTAATTACCCTTCATGGGTACAACTTGTGCAATCCACATTAATTTCTATCCAACTGTTGAACAGAAGAAGACCTGGAGAATTAGAAAGGCTTAAAATCCATCACTATAACTCGATCGAACGAATAGATGACGGTAAAAATATAGACGTATATGCAAAATTAACTAAAAACGCTCAGATAATTGCAAGTAAATACGCAAGAATATAACTACGAGGAAAAAAAAACAGAACTGTACCAGTTCTATTAACATCAGACATGCAAGAACACTTGGATTGTATAATAAAATACAGGAAAAGAGCTGGGGTTTCGGAACAAAACCCATACTTATTTGGATTGCCAGGAGAGGGCGAAAAGTATCCAAGTGCCTGCGATCTCCTTAGAAAATTTTCGACAGATTGTGGAGCTGACGTCCCTACATCGCTGAGGGGAACATTATTACGAAAGCATATAGCTACAAGTGGTATATCGCTTTAAATTTATCTCAAGGCCAAATCGAGAATCTTTCTAATTTCATGGGACACGACCAGAAAATTCATTTGGATATTTACCGACAGCCAGTGTTGGTTAAAGACATCCTTGAAATATCCCAACTTTTAGAAAAGGCTCAAGGTACATATAATGCAGATTGTACCAATAATGGAGGACAGCGATAGCGAAAATGATGACCTGGCAATGCAGCAAAACCTAAGTGTTGATAGTTCACCAACTTCCAGAAGTCCTTTGCCTAAAGGTATATATGATATATTTCCTATTCTATTGAGTTAATTATTTTTGTTCTTTTCCCTACAGTTATTTCCCCGCTATTCTCCCTGAATGTTCCGCTATAAATTTTATTGTGCTGTAACATCTTTTTCGGTCATATTAAGTTGCTTATGTACGCTATTTCGTCGTTTCATCCTGCAGACAGTTCCTTGCAATTTTTCCGAATATACATATACACAATTTTTTATTTAGTAACATTTGCATTATATTAATTAGCTTGCTTGGCCGAAAATGTGCTCGTAACGCTGTATGTGTATAAATCGCGTCAGTACCTCTATCTGCAAACACAGGTGATCTTGTACGAACGTTGTTATTTCCGCGAATAACTTGTATCCACAATCAAAGCATCACATGCAGAATGTTAATCTCTCTTTTTTCGAGTGGGAAACTTCCCGCTTGTGAAAAATTTATATTTCGTCCTTGATTTACTATCTACATACGTACACTACTCTACAACCATCTACCTTAATACAAACATTACCCTTTGCCCACTTTTTCACTCTCCGTACTTTTTCTCTATAGAGCTTATTACTGCCCATTTCAATAAATCCTGACGATCTTGTCGACACATCTGCGGTTTTCCTATCCCGCGCTTTTAACTTCTGCATGCGAATTTTGATACTTTCCTGTGTCTTATCCTCGCACCATTCCATGTAATTTCGCTCTCCATCTTCTCTCCAGCGTCTCCATGGAGATTAATTCTGTTTCGTTTCTATAGTCTACACTATTTTCTTCTTTTTTCTGTTTTCCCTTCTCTTTTCTTTGTTGTTTTTGCTCGCCTCTTTTTCTTCCAACTTGATAATAGCTTATTCCTCTTTCTTTCGGTTTTTAACAAGTTTTCCTCCATTCGTCTCTCTCTCTCATATTCTTTATCACTTTATTATCTTTATCACCGCCCTTTAACATTCTGATACCATTTTATACCTGTTTCTTCTATTTCCTTCTTACTTCTTACTCTGTTTACGGTTTTACTAAATGCAACTTATTGTTTCAAAAATTAAGAATTTACAAATTTTTAGGTGCGCAAGGGAAAAAAATAAAGTGGGACACAGAATCTGTTTCTGCGGTAATGATACAATTTAGACGTACATTGGAAACAGAAAAAAATCTACCGAGCACCTCAGATATGCAAAATTTCATCAACGTAACTCCATGTTTAAAAGGTCGTACAGTGCCACAATTGCGATCTTAGATGCACGTCCAACGAAAACGATTACGACAGAATAATACCGTAATAGAGCAAAAAAAGTCCAGACCCCGCAATACCGTACCAATACAAATCTACAAAGCATTTAAAGAATGCATAGCTGAGTCTCGTGTTCCGGAAGTGAACGAATGTTGCGCAAAATATAAAAATTCTCCGACGCTGGCGCAATATAATCCTAAACAAATACAAGAATTAGTCCAGAAGGCTATTGAACTATCGAGCAGAAAACAATTATTTAATACTAGTTCGGATATTTCTTTTTAACTGATAAGATAATAATAATAATAAATATTTGTATACATTGACGCTGATATGGCTTTGTATTAAAATTGAGTTTGATATAAATTACATATTAAATAAATTGCATTTATTCCTACAAATTTCTATACTTTCCTGATATCATTCCACTACAGTTCACATTTTTCTACGCATCTTAGGACTTCGATGAACATAATTGCTTTTAACGTACGAAGTGCGAATCCAGATATTGTATTCAAATCATCATATACATGCGCTTGTAAAAGTCGTGTAACAGGTTCTCAAGCTTTGATTTATTCATTCTGATAATTTGGAGACACATATAAACATTTGTTTATATTTTTCATTATTATATATATATTATTATTCTTTTATATAAAGCCATATATATGGTCCAATTAATATGGATTTTATTTTGTAACGTTCAGTTTTATGCGCCCGAAGCAAAGATTGTCATTACAGTGATTCCGCAAACAAAATGGCGGCGTACCGAATGAAAACCCCAAATCATATTAGCATTTTTTATTATTATCTCACGAACGAAAAGGCGAATTAGCGTACAAGTTACGTCAAATTTACTTTTAAATTCATCAGAACCAGTTACTGGCTGTTTTCGGGGTCGCTGATTTCAAATTCAATGTAAAAAATGAATCATTTCGAAATGAGATAATGCGGGAGAGAAAACATGTTGATTATTCCGTAAAATTTATTTTGAATTCCAAATGAAGTCCTTGCGCGGGGGTTTTCGGAGTCGCTCAATTCATTTTTTGAATGTCCCGTTCAAGGCCAGGTCCTCAAACTTTGATTTACATATCTCCCTTTAATTTTGGTTTGATATATTGATTTAGATGAGATTAAATAGACCACTTTCAATTCGAATTAAATATTATCCTTTTTATCGTCATGCATATATATAAACGCGTGATTAACCTACAAATTTGATACGTGTTCTATACTTGTTCTCATCTACGTTTTTTACTTAACCATTTTTAATCGATTAACATTTGTCGTTTTATTATCTATTTTGCAAAAATATTCTGATTGTGCATGATCTAATGTGCTTTACTTCAAATTTGAGTACGTATTCTTCAATAAATTTTTCTGCATCATTTCTTTTTATATGTCATTTATTTTTACACTAGAATACACTAGACTACCACTCTCTGCTACACCACGTTATAAAAATAAATATCCTATGAAATATGTACAAAGGTTAGTAAAAGTAGAAAACACGTGGTCGGAAAATTATGCAAGTTTTCAGTGAAAAAAGAAATGCTCCAGAACAATTTAAATCGAAAAATATGTACTCAATTTTGAAGTAATACTCACTAGATAATGCAATAAAAATATTTTTGTAAAATAATTAATAAAAATGAGAACAAGTATCCCCACTGAAAATGCCCATATGGGATCCCATGCGGGAATTTGACCTGAAATCCCACATATGAAAATGTTGCTTTTGAGAATAAAAAAAATTCTGGGATATTTTTAGACAATTTTAAACAAGAAAGAAACCTATTTTATTGTAATAGAAATCCCGTATGGGAAGGGGGAAATGTATCCTGCGAACTTCTTTGGAAGTTCTTGTACTACATGGGTTCGTACGTTATTCGTGTAAGGTTCGTACATTACTCAAACTTTGTTTTCATGCTCTCTTTATCTCTTTAATTATGGCCTAATACATTGATTTATATGAGATGAAATAGTCCACGTCCTTAAACTTTCATTTACATGCTTTCTATACCCGTCAAATAATGAACCTAAACATTGATTTAGATGGGATTATATAGTATGAGGCCAGTAGGTCTTCAAACGTTGACTTCGAGCGAAATTTGAAAAAATTACATTTTTTTAAATATTGACAATTTTAACTCCTTCAAGCTCAAGAAATATAAATTTTATATGCAATCTGTATCCTTCAAATAATAACCCAAATATTGATTTAGTTGAATTTGAAAAGTTTGAGGTCAGGTCCTCAAACTTTGAGTTAGTTGCTTTCTATATACTTCAATTAATGTCCCTGAACATTGACTTGAATGAGAATAATAAGCCGCGTCCCCTAACTTCGTTTTATATGCATTCTGTATCCTTCAAATAATGACCCCAAACATTGATTTAGTTGAATTTAAATAGTTTGAGGTCAGGTCCTCAAACTTTGATTTACATGCTTTCTATATCCTTCTATTTAAATGAGATTAAGTAATTTGAGGCCAGGTCCTCAAACTTTAATTTACGTACTTTCTATATCCTATTTAAATAAGAGTAAGTAGTTTGAGGCCACGTGCTCAAACTTTAATTTACATACCTTCTAATTTTAATAATGACCCCGAACATTGTTATAAATGAGATTAAATAGTTTGAGGCCACGTGCTTAAACTTTCATTTACATACTTTCTATATCCTTCTATTTAAATAAGATTAAGTAGTTTGAGGTCAGGTCCTCAAACTTTGATTTACGTGATTTCTATATTCTTCAATTAATGACCCTAAACATTGGCTTATATGAATTTGAATAGTTTGAGGTCAGGTCATCAAACTTTGATTTACATGCTTTCTATGTCCGTCTATTTAAATGAGATTAAGTAGTTTGAGGTCAGGTCCTCGAACTTAAATTTACATACTTTCTAATTCTAATAATGACCCCGACCATTGATATAGATGAGATTAAATAGTTTGAGGCCACGTCCTTAAACTTTCATTTACATACTTTCTATATCCTTCTATTTAAATAAGGTTAAGTAGTTTGAGGCCAGGTCCTCTCATTTTAATATTCATACTTCTACGTCGACGTTTCCTGAAAAAAGTTAATATTGACGGTTTTAGCATTCTCGAGCCCTTAAAGGGCACTGATTTTTATTTTTTTGATTATTAATTACTCGGTTATTCCTGCATTTAAACGCGATTCAGAAACTTTTTCACCTATTGCGATTTTTCGATAAGCGCGACGGTTGTCGAGTTATCGTATACTGATGTAACTTGGACAATTTCGTTCATCGTCGGTTTTTTCATCGACCGCCCGTAACTCTTAAGCGGTTAGAGATATCGAAAATGTTATAAGGGTAAATAAATCTTATTTTTCGACCATAAATCGGAATCCGTCGACGTTTCCTGAAAAAAGTTAATATTGACGGTTTTAGCATTCTCGAGCCGTTAGGGCACTGATTTTTATTTTTTTCGAAATTTCTGGATTATTCCTTCATTCAAATGCGATTTAGAAAGTTTTACACCTCTTGCGATTTTTCGATAAGAGCGACGGTTGTCGAGTTATCGTATACTGGTGTAACTTGGACAATTTCGTCCATCGTCAGTTTTTTCATCGACCGCCCGTAACTCTTAAGCGGTTAGAGATATCGAAAATGTTATAAGGGTAAATAAATCTTATTTTTCGACCATTAATCGGAATCCGTCGACGTTTTCTGAAAAAAGTTAATATTGACGGTTTTAGCTTTCTCGAGCATGCTACGCCACCTTCCGCGCCTCTCGCCCATGCGGGGGCGAAAACAGTATAGGGGATTCCCCGTCCATAAAACGTTGCTATGCAACGTTTCAATAGACTGTCCTCACATCCATCTTTGATTAGATATTCCAAATAATATGTTTGTCTTAACGTTTATCGCGGCGGAGTGGGTAGCGTGCCTGTACTTGCATTCGAGCGGACCCGGGTTCGCATCCCGCCGGGGATGATGCGATTATTTTTATTTATTTGCGTGCAAAAAAATGTGAACCTATAAAAAATATTAAGTTTAAATTTATATGCATGTCATAATATTATTTCTAAATAATTTAAAAAGAAAATATATTAATAAATTGATTTACATGTTTAATAAAAGCAATATCCTGCAGATATCTGTGCTATCTGGGACACGTAGAATATAATACTAGATACTTGATATTTTTTTTAAATAATATTTGTAATATGTAAACTATTAATAATAATTAATATTGGTGAAATGTATTTTTGTAATATATCTGATATATTGCTGCAATATCGTGGCAATGGATAAAGGCGGATTTCATATTGCAGTAATATTTCTGCAATATTACGGAATTATTACAGCAACCTTCCTGTAATAATGTAGGAATATTGTTTTGATATATTGCTGGTATGGATTTTCGATGACATATTATATTGCTGCGACATAACTGCAATATTACGGAAGTATTGCAGCAATCTTCCTGTAATATTGCAGGAATATTCTTTTTAAATATTGCTGAAATGGATATTTCACGGACATATAGTATTACTGCAAGATTGGTGCAATATTACCTGCCATGTGGGTAATATACAATTAATAAAGATAAAAAATCAAATTTCTTGGTTTAAAATTGTCAACATGTAAAAAATCGTTTTCGTAGTATGTTGACCTTCTATATATATGAAAAGTTTCTTTTTTCGAATTTGCGTGTATAATTCATTCGTATTTGAAAGAATTATTTTTGGTCTTTTGCATTTTACGCGCTATGACCCGCCTATTACGAGATATTCCAAATTTAGATAACAATGAACCATTTCTTAAAACAGCACACTGCTATTAACTTCCGAAATACGTGCGATACAATTATACAAATAAAAAATCAAAATGAATCCATGCCTACTTCTTTGTCGAAAACAAATGGCGTTTTTGCAAAAATTTAATTTTGCACGTTTTCGTAGTTTTTTGACCTTTTTTATTATATGCAAAAGACTTTTTTTTTTCTTATTTACGCTTCGTGTAAATAAGCCCCTTGCTGATTTTGAAAACGAATTATTTTTGGTCGCTTGAATAAGATTAGATCGCGCACATTATGAGATATTCGAAATTTATATAAAATAACACGCATTATTCTCATTTAAAATGAAATTCTCATTTCTTGTATTTTTCGATACATGTAATGGGTCCCAGAAAATTAACGATTTTGAACGATGTTTTATTGATTTTTATTGTTTGTTTAACTGGCATTTATCATACAATTGTTACAGATACCGGAAAATTACAACAGCCTCAAAAGACTTAATTATTTGTGTTAAATACAAAACCATTATTATGATTGAAAGAAAAACTTATATTGCCAACATTTCGGCCAGGTCCCCAAATGCATTCTGTATTTTTTCCTTTAAATATTGACCCTAATAATTGATTTAGATGGATTTAAATAGTTTGAGGTCAGGTCCTCAAACTTTGCATTATATGCTTTATATGTCGTTCAATTAATGAACCTGAAAATTGACTTACATCGAGATTCAATAGTTTTAGACCAGGTCCCCAAACTTAATTTTATATGCATTCTGTATCCTTCAAATAATAACCCAAATATTGATTTAGTTGAATTTGAAAAGTTTGAGGACAGGTCCTTAAACTTTGATTTACGTGAATTCTATATCCTTCAATTAATGACCCTGAACATTTACATAAATGAGATTGAATAGTTTTAGGCCAGGTCCCCAAACTACGATTTATATGCATTCTGTAGTTTTTCCTTCAAATAATGACCCCAAACATTGATTTAGATGAATTTGAATGGTTTGAGGTCAGGTCCTCAAACTTTGTTTACATACTTTCAATATCCTTCTATTTAAATAAGATTAAGTAGTTTGAGGTTAGGTCCTCAAACTTTAATATTCATACTTTCTATATCCTCAAATATTGACCATAAACTTTGATTTAGAAGAGATTAAATAGTCCACGTCCTTAAACTATCATTTACATACTTTCTACATCCTTCAAATAATTACCCTAAACATTGATTTAGATGGGATTAAATAATTTGAAGCCAGGTCCTCAAACTTTGATTTCCTTGGACTTTTTACTTTAATTACTTTCTCATAGATTGATTTAAATTTGATTAAATAGACCACGTCAGGTCCTCAACCTTGATTTACATGATTTCTATATTCTTCAATTAATGACCCTGAACATTCACTTAAATGAGATTCAATAGTTTTCGGCCAGGCCCCCAAACTACGATTTGTATGCATTCGTTTTCGGCCAGGCCCCCAAACTACGATTTGTATGCATTCTGTATTTTTTCCTTTAAATAATTACCCCAAACAGTGATTTAGTTTAATTTGAATAGTTTGAGAGGTCAGGTTCAAACTTTGATTTACATGACTTCTATATTCTTCAATTTAAGTCCCTGAACATTCACTTAAATAAGATTAAATAGTTTTCGGCCAGGCCCCCAAACTACGATTTGTATGCATTCATAAATGTAATTTTTCATTTAAATAATGACCCAAACATTGATTTAGATGAATTTGTCACGTCGTTACGTGAAAATATTTACAGTTCGGCTGACCCCGTGTGCACCGATTGTTTTGCTCGAGCTTTTCGCTTCTCGCGGTTCGAGTCAGTTGCTCTAGCGCCTCGCATCGTGCGCTACCGTTTCGATTAAGACCATCTGTCAACCAATATATTTGTATATATATATATTGTTATATATACGTGTAATAAGTTTCGTTTTGTATTCACGAAATAAAATATTGAGCAACCAGTATATTTGGGATTACCACAATTATTGCCACCTGGATTATTTACACTTCTACGTTTGTTTCGAAGAGACTCGTGAGCGGTGGAGATACGCGTCACGTTAAGAGCTGAGGCCGGCATTCTTTGATCGCAGATTGGGTGCTTTGGTGTGGACGATTTCGTCGGTGCTGATATTGTTTCACCATTTTTGTTGATCTTTTTTCAATGCTTTATATATCCTACAATTAATGACCCTGAACATTTACTTAAATGAGATTGAATAATTTTAGGACAGGCCCCCAAACTTCGATTTATATGCAATCGGTATCCTTCAAATAATGTCCCCAAACATTGATTTAGTTGAATTTGAATAGTTTGAGGTCAGGTCCTCAAACTTTGATTTTTGTAATATTAAAGTTTGGGGACATGTCCCCAAACTGTTACATGAATGCTGCAAAACTTTGGGGTCGGACCTCAAACTTCCAAAATGTCCTCAAACTTGTACTTTTTTGACGGAAAATGACCTCAAATTTGTATTTGCATATATATATATGTATCTATGTGTAATAAAATATATCAATGAGTATTTTCCTCAAGTGTAACCTTTTCATAAAATTATTAAACTAACCTTTCAAAGTCTGTAAGACGAGACGAGTCACGAAAGCCCTTGGCGAAAGGATTGCTGTCAATCTTAAGTTTTGTGATCTGCAACATTTTAAAGAATAAAATCATTAGCACACATTTATAAGAACGAAACAATTTACATGCATAAGTAACCTTATGGGTCACTTGATTATGTTATTGAATGAGCATGAAGCTTGTATATCTTCATTCTCAAGCTTAATTTGTATATATATATATATAAGCTTATGTCGAAAACGGCTAGAACGAGTTTATGTTAAAACAACATATATGCCTTATGTGCAGGGAATTACGGATAAACTTAACTATAAATTGAAAAATAATAAAAAATAATAAAAGCATAAAGAAATCTTTAAAACAGAAAAACATAGCGATGTTGTTTATCAGATTCCTTAATTGTAATATGGTTTACATTGGGCAGACAGAACGAAAATTGGAAACACGCATAAAAGAACACATAAAGAACAATGAAGACCCAGAAAGATATACAGGCTTAACTTTGCATTGTGTACAAACTTCTCACAATTGTGATTACAAATCAGTTAAAATGTTAGCAGTTGAAAAAAATCATAAAAAAAGAAAAGAAATAGAGAATTATTATATTAAAATAACTAAAAACACAGTAAATATTAGATTTGAGGAATCAAAT
>JAPYZR010015511.1:0-10407 GCA_030522945.1 Trichopria nigra
ATATACGGTATATACATATACACACATTCATACATATTCAAATCGAGTTCGAATTTAACCGCAACTCCTGATTGGTCGCATGTCTGTCGTTCTTGTGAAAATGAGCAGTTTTCGCCAATCTGGAAAAAGCAAGAGTTTACGCCCTTAAAGCTACGCTTACGACTGTTTAGTGTTTACGACTTCTTACGACAGTAAGTGGCACGCCGAAATTTTGGCGTCGAGTGTGACACTTTCGGATTTTGATGATTTGATTTTTTCATGTAATTCTATCTCTGTGAGACACCGGGATACAGTAACAGTATGTATTTTTTATGAGCTGAACATTGATTCTCCAGAATAACGAAAAAAGAAACGCTAAGTTTCGTTTCGCAACTCGAAAAATACCGGCCGGTAATTTTGTATACGTGGTCACCGTCGCCACTCCAAAATAATAAATTTTGATTGCTTTGTTTCGCATTTGCAATTTTCAAGTTTATCGCGAATAAAAACCTGAAAAGGTCTTTTTAATTTTAAATTTTTCTGGAGTTACTTTTGAAGTTTATGACGTTCAATGAACTTTACGATTGAACGTAACCTCTTCTTATTCTGTGTATGGTTTTTTTAGCAATGACATGACATTTCAGAATTATATTTGTTTACTTTCGGTTGATTATGTTTGCAATTTATTTTCGATACTAAATTATATTATAAAAACTTTCCTCTGAATTTTTCTTGGTAATTAATATGTAAAATAATATATAAATTGTATAATTTAAATTATATATATAATCAAATTTGGAATAAAAATACAAAAAATGTTTTATAAGGAGAGAAAATAATATATTTTTTTTCCTTACCTTTTCATACAGGATTAATCATGGGGGTTAACTTATTAAAAGTGAAAGGACTGCGAATGTCTGCCCAAAAACAGGAGACATTGTTGAAATTAACGATTCTATCGTCTGCTGCTGTTTTATGTAAGTTTTATATTTTTCTTACATTATAAACTTAACGAATTGTCGGTGTAATTTAGAATTCCCATTTGTTGTCATGTTTTGAACTTATCGTTCTTCTTTTATGATAATTTCAGCTTTTGCAACCCGTTTATTCTCAGTACTGAGGTTCGAAAGTGTCATTCACGAATTCGATCCGTACTTCAATTATAGAACAACAAAATATTTAGCTGAAGATGGATTTTACAGTTTTCACAATTGGTTTGATGACAGGGTTTGGTATCCACTTGGTAGGATTATCGGAGGTAAATGTGACAGCTGGTTATAATTAATACCTTCCAACAGTATATATTCCTAAACTACATTTTATGCAATTCTGTATGTCAAATTAATTTCTGAAGTGTGATTTTCCGTATACCTACAAGATCACTTCATGTATATATTGCATAAAATATTGTTTAGAACATGTACTTAAAAAATTATTTATTTTACACTTAGAGATGTATCGCATTGTATTTTCTTTTTAATTATAAATACGTTAATTATTATCTTTGTTTGTAGGTACCATATATCCCGGTTTGATGGTAACATCTGCTGCTCTATATCATATAGGGTGGATGTTGAATATAACGATAGACATTAGGAATGTCTGTGTTTTTCTTGCTCCATTATTTTCAAGTTTTACAACAATTGTTACATATTTGCTGACAAAAGAATTGAAAGTTAGTGGTTTTAACCTTCTGTTATATAAATATAAAATTCAAATGGGATTTTTTAAATTTTATTTGTATCATATATTTTTAGGATTCTGCATCTGGATTATTTGCAGCATCGATGATATCGATTGTTCCCGGTTACATTTCCCGTTCAGTTGCAGGCTCTTATGATAATGAAGGCATTGCGATTTTCTGCATGCTGTTTACGTACTACATGTGGATAAAAGCAGTGAAAACTGGTGCAATATTTTGGTCGACTTGTGCAGCGCTTGCTTATTTTTACATGGTTTCGTCATGGGGAGGTTACGTCTTCCTTATCAATCTCATTCCGCTACATGTGCTCACCTTAATGGTCACAGGCCGATTTTCCCATAGAATTTACGTCGCTTACAGTATTCTTTATTGCATTGGAACGATTCTCTCAATGCAAATTCCTTTTGTTGGCTTCCAACCGGTTCAGAGTTCCGAGCATATGCTTGTAAGTTTTTATGGTTTTTGATCAACTATAAACATATGTGATTAATAATTTCAATGTTTTTTAAATAAATGTTTTCTTGTTTCTAAAAAAAGGCTATCGGTGTCTTCGGTTTATGCCAAATTCACGCATTTGTAGATTATCTTCGCAGTAAGCTGTCACAAGCCGATTTTGAAGTCCTTTTCCGTGGACTCGTTATTTCCACTGTGACTGCCTCGCTGGCGATTGGAACAGTTTTAACTATTACAGGTAATTTGTAACTGACATTAGACTTGTTTTTGAATTATATAATAAATTTTTTTAAAACTGCAGGGAAAATTTCGCCATGGACTGGAAGATTTTATTCGCTTTTGGATCCATCATATGCTAAGAATCACATTCCAATTATCGCTTCGGTTTCGGAGCATCAGCCGACTTCTTGGAGTTCTTTCTACTTTGACTTGCAGATATTAGTCTTCTTATTCCCAGCTGGGCTATACTTCTGTTTCTCAAAGCTGACAGATGCAAATATCTTTTTAATTTTGTATGGAGTTACAAGTTTATATTTTGCTGTAAGTACTTTTTTCATTGTTTTAAAATTTTAGAAAATGATGAGTTAATTAAATATTTCATTGATTAATTCTTTAGGGGGTGATGGTGCGATTAATGTTGGTGCTGGCACCTGTAATGTGCATTTTGGGTGGAATTGGAGCATCAAGTTTACTCATTACATATATGAAACAACTAGATAGCTCAAAGAATATGGATAAAAAATCCAAAAAGTTCGAAAGTAATTATGTCTTAAGAGGCGAAGTAAGTAACAAACGATTTAAGTGATATTAAGAAAAGATTAATTAGTGTTTAAGTAACAAATATAAAATATTTTGTTTTAGGTTGCAACGATGTTCGTGGCAGTAATGTGCTTTTTATTCTTTTCGTATACTTTGCATTGTACATGGGTCACCGTTGAAGCGTACAGTTCACCGAGCATCGTCCTCTCAGCTCGTTCACCTGACGGTGGTCGAATGATCTTTGATGATTTTCGAGAAGCTTATTATTGGCTTCGAATGAATACACCGGAAGTAAGTTTTCCAGAATGTTTTTTTTTTTACCGATATTTATGAAGAGATAAATTATAATTTTTACTCCAAATCTGTAGGATGCGAAGGTGATGTCGTGGTGGGATTACGGATATCAAATAACAGCAATGGCGAATCGAACAATATTAGTGGACAATAATACTTGGAACAACACTCATATTTCGAGAGTTGGTCAGGCGATGGCAAGTTCTGAAGACAAAGCATATGAGATTATGCGAGAACTCGATGTCAATTATGTACTCGTAATTTTTGGAGGATTGACAGGATATTCCTCTGACGGTAATTGAAAACAACTTATACATGATTCCAAAATTGCTATTATATTTTGATGATTTTGCAGTCGTTAAAATTCATTATGTTTTTATTACTTCGCCTGGCGCAAGGCGGGCTAAGTATTGAATTTGCGGCCGCAAGATTTTCCGTTTCTTTGATTTTGGGAATTTTTTGGTGGAAATCTTTTCGGCCGATTTTTAAAAATTTTCACTCATTCTCTTCGTCTGTTTGTGGACAATATGAATATATTTTTTTTTATTATCGTGTCGAAGCTAAATCGGATCGAAGGCAGGGCTTAATAAGCCTTTTCAACGTTATCTCACGAACTAAAAGATGCATTTGATCAGATCTGAGGTTTTCGGGGTCGCTACATTCAAATTCAGTATCAAAAATACAAAACTTTGAAATGGGGCTTTGGGAGGGGCAAAATGTTGATTATTACCCAAAATTTACTTTGAATTCGAACTGAACATCTCGATTTGGTGGCATGCGGGTGCGGGTAAAGTCGTTAATAAGAATTAAGTTTTCAGGGTAGCGCTTTTTTGAATTCAGTTTCGAAAACGTAAAGTGTAAAATAAGACGGTGAAAGGAAGATGGGGGAAGTTCAAACTACGTCAAATTGATTGACATCCAATTTGAATAGGACTCCGATCTATTGACTATGATTCTAGTATCAAAATTATAGCTGATCGTATAACCCCGTATTGAAGAATTACAAAATTGTAGGCACTCATTAAATACTTTGCCATTGTGCGGAGAGCGAAGTCTTGAAACTGGACGTTTTCAGTATATTACAAATAACACGAAATCTAGAAGCGTTAAATTTAAATTTATTATGTACATAGAATATACTTTGGATGAAGGATTCATAACAAAGAACACGCAGTTAACTTATATTGTAGATTAAACTATAAAATTTAACGAATGTAAGTCCGAACCAATATAATCTTGCGAACGAAGCGAAACGGGGGTCCAAGGGGCGTAGCAATAAATATAAAATTGCAATAATATAAGGACGCAAACTGATAAAATAACTTTTTAAAGATTTAAACAAGTTCTTATGGATGGTAAGAATCGCGGGAAGTACAGAAGAAGGAAAGTCTATTTCGGAATGGGACTACTATAACCCAGCCGGTGAATTCCGTGTCGATAAGGAAGGAACCTCTACCTTGCTCAACAGCCTCATGTACAAAATGTGCTACTACAGATTTGGTCAGGTTTATACGGAAGGAGGTAAGAAAATTATACATTTACTCAGATCCCTTTTTTTTTTGTTTAGAAATTACTATATTATAATTATAATAATGTATAATAAAATGTCGATATGTTTTAATAGTATATACATAATTTTATCTATAATTTTTTTAAAATTAAAATCCTTACGAAAAATACGCTGTAGTTATAACTTTCATTTTAACTTTCATTTGTAAACTATAAATATTTTACTTGATAAATTATTAATATTATTATAAGTATAATTACTATGATTATGATTATTGCTATATGTATGGTTGTTCTTCGCATTTGATTTCGCCATGAAATTTCGATAAAGAATATATTTTAATCTTTGACAATCGTATTTCTTCTCTTGTTTATTGTCTGTGAATAAATTCACCTTCAAAACATTTCCGAGAATTTTGCGTACCTGTACACCAGGGGAGAAATGACATATCGAGAAATTCAAAGCGAAGAGCAATTATCTCTCGGTTTAAGAATAAGTCTAAGAAATTTCGTAATTACAGTGTATTTTCCGTAAAAAAAAATAGTTTCGTTGATACACTCATCCCTTTTCTTCTGTTAATTATTCAGGAAAACCCTCCGGCTACGACCGAGTTCGAAATATGGAGATCGGAAACAAAGACTTTGAGCTCGACACTCTGGAGGAAGCGTACACGACGGAACATTGGCTCGTGCGCATTTACAAAGTCAAAGATTTGAGAAACCGAGGGAACTGAGCCCCTCGGCTATTAAACTTTTAATTATTTTTTTGAATAAATAACTTTTTTACCGCTATAGCCGGAGACTTTTTCATCTCGCACAATACGTCTACTGTTGGTAATGTTTGTGTGGTTCACGCTCAAAATAACGTTGTTTTCCCGTTCATTCTGGAAGAGATTCATTTTTCATTCGATGGAAGTTACACTTTCGGAGACTCTTCGAGTCAATCGAAGAAACGCTGAGAATCCCTGGATATTTACTACAGAGAACTTCAAGAATTAACGCGTATTTTTACTCTTTGTTTTGTAAAAGCTTAATTGCTAAGTATATATTTGTTTGATACGAGCAGTTAATAACTTTGTTTTTATTCATTTAATAACAAAGCAATGTGATTAACAATATTCCATATTAACATTCATTACCCTTTAATGTCATGGTCGGTATTTTACTTTTCAAACATTTTTTTCCAAGCGCCAATCTTTGGTAGTTCTCGGTAGTAAATCTCAAAGGGACGTAAACATTTACACACTTCTTTTTTCCATTTTTCATCTTACGGTGAAAAAAGTTTGCTATTAACCTAGCGTACAAAATATGCGTATTTATGTAGTATATTAACAATATACAAATTCATAGGTACAAATTAAAGGGACAGGCTTTCCTCCCAAAGTTCTAGTCCCATTCGCCAATGTACATGGCGCGCGGTGTCGGTGGTATCACGCCCCTCGTTGGAACCGGTAACCTGCCGTAGATGTGATTGTACGGCGATTCGACTCTGTCGTCGGAATCTGCAATCAAAAGTTTCATTATTAATTTTAAACTGTACTTTTCCTATGCTTTTTTTTACTCTCGATTAAGGTTTAACGAAATCTCAAATTAAAATGATTTCATAATTCTTATAAGATAAAATAATTCAACTAATTCCAGTTTTCGTATAGTTCCGAGGTTGTAACTGCCTAATGTTTACGTTATTTGTATAAAGAATTATATATATATATAAAATATCCTGTTTGTAGTAAAATAACAAAAGTAACGTTACATTTTAAAAATCACGTTTCGTAATATTACCATCACGTACATCCCGTAGAATAATATTGCTTCCAAGAGAATTCGTGGTTAAGGGTGAAAAGAACTTACATACATACCGAGACCACTCTCGAAGCTCCTCGCGTGATACATGATATGTGGCCGTGCAGGGGATACGTGATGTCCGTATATTTGTGACTGACTGTGACTGTGATGCATATTTGACGAATAATTGACACCTTGATGATATACAGGCATCACGTGTTGCTTTCCGTGCACGTATTGAGGGACAGTGAGTTTTGCGTGGCCATTCTTGGCCATCTTTACAAAGTTTGGTACACGGGCTCGTAATCCGCAATAGTATGGATCATCTAAGAATGTAAGAGTTCGTTTACAGTTAGTGTGCATGTTTTTTTAAGAGTTATTCAATATTTTTCAAGTACGTCCGTGGACGTATCTCAAAGTCGAAGCCCAGCTAGACTTAAAACTGGAATATATAAGTGCAAGACTTGCCATATTTTTTATTGTTTTCCTTTTTGCTTTTCTTTTCGTCTTTTACAGGTGCTCTCACAGGCATTGGATACTCGTCTTCCAAATCATCGTAATCCGGCTGAGAAAAGTTAAATGTAATTAATAACGTTCATCTAAAATATTATAGTTCAATAATTTCTATATTTGGACTGTACGTTTATATTTCATTTCAGAATTGCTCGTACAATCTACATTACAGGAAACTTACTTTTGGAATGTCGTGGCCATAAAGGTTTTCTCGTGGCGGAAGTTTCGGAGGCCTTTCCCCACGTCGATGTTGATAGGCCAAAGAGGCCATGTAAATTTGTTCCCGGGAACCTCTGCTACTCGGAACGTTGTCGCTTGGTCCCGAAGAAGAGGAAACTCCAGCGACACTGTAGGGATCCTCGTCCGGAATTGGAATTCGAGGACGATTTTTAATGTCCACGGGCCTTTGCAGCGCCAACACTAGTAAAACGATTAAAATTTTTTTATTTTTTAGATAGTAAGTTTGATTAAATTTTTGTTGAGTCTAAAATTAAATATGAAAATATGAAATAAATGTTTTTAAGGAAATTCTCTGGTTTCTTGTCTTTGTGTACAATAATCTAATAAATGTGCAGAGTGTTTTTTTTTTTGGTATTAGCTTGTTCGATAGCATTGATTATCTATTGCGTACCTGGTGCAAGATTTGACTTCAGCATGTCAAGTCCGACAACGTTGATGATAAGAACCCAAATGGGACATTGAAGTAAATCGGTTTCTGAGCGAACGCTAAGACACTGCGCTTCCAGTCTCCGTCTGTCAGGATATGATCTTAGGGTTTCGTGTGACAAATTCGTTTCGTACTTGTTCATGTCGAAGAGCTGAAATTTAAATTAAAATCTTCATATTCACCGCACCTTTTGCTTATAAGTAAACATTTTATAACTGTATATCAGATGTTAAAAAAAACCTAGACAAAAGAATAAGGCTATATACCTTTCCCGGCTTTTCGTACTCCAGAGCACCTTGTGAATTACGAATAATCTCTGGGCCGATGGCGTTGTCTCCTTGGGTCAATGGTCGTGCATATACGTTGCTTTTGCACAACCTTCTTATTAAAATACTTCCCTGATCGTCCATTCTTATTTTGACGCCTTCGTTTATACGCCTTTTCGACTCTTCTGTCTTTGCGTCGCGCATCGGGTTATCGAAGCCGCAAAGACCTATTCTGTAATTCAAACGATTTATCTGCGTTATTTCTAATCTAATTTATGACAACTATGTAACATTTATGTAACATAACAATTATATATATATAAATAAACTTTAATCACATCCAATCTTACGATTGAAGTTAATTTAATTCGGTCTATAATAATAAAAATTCTATTCGTAGAATTTAATAAGTTTGAATTAGATAAAATTAATTATAATTTTGATTCCTTTTAATTATATTTGAAATTTAGAATGAAAATAAATTGTCATTCAATTATTACAATGTAACATTTCGCTCACTGGGTATATGCCATAAAATATATAATCCCCTCAAATCTATAAACTAATTTCGGGTTATTTTCAAAGTTATTACTTAATTAATCCAAAGTTTGGTATTCAATTTCATTAAATTGATGAATAATTGTATTCCATTCACGGAATTGGATGGAATTGAACATATTAAAAAAAAAAAACGTTATTTTATCTTTAATATATATTTTCAATTATTTTGAAATCCATTACAAATATAGAAAAAAATGAAGAGTGAAAGGTGAAACGGAGAGAGAAACGGTTTTGTAATTGTGATTTAGTTTGAAAATGAGAAAGATAAAGAATGAGTGAATGAGAATATAGGGGAACTGGAGAAATAAAGATGGTGGGTTAAACAAGATGGAACGTTTATTAAGAGGAGATCGAAGGTGATGATGGCGGTGAAGCTAAAAGAAATAAGTAAAGAAGAAGTATGGAAAAAAGCAGAAGCAAGTTGGAGAGGAGAAAAGGGTGAACATGGATTCTGGATGAAATCGAAGGAAAATGAAGAAAAGAAAGAAGAAAACCTGGTGAATTTAGAGACTGTAATAAGAAGAGCGGAAAATGAAAGTGGAGAAAATCGATAAAGAAATGCAGCTAAAGGTATAGAAGTTAGATAAGACAATAATAGAATACGTGAAAAGAGACTCGGTGAAGAGGATGCAAAGGGTGGGGGCCCTTATTCCCCCAAATTTTCATAACGCAATGTGTTGAAAGCAATATATATATATATGTATGTACTATATGGAAAAAATGAAAATGAATTCCAATTAATTCGTTTCTGAAAAATTGAATTCAACAATTGCATGACTAAAATCGTCAATTTAAATCATCGAATCAATGTGAATTGGAAAATTTTAATTGCAAGGTATCATCCAATCAAAACGAATTAAAAAATAATCGGTCAGCAATACTGGACCTGTGAATCGAATTCAAGTAAAAAATGTTTAATTAAATATCGATTCATTTTAATTGGATCGTGTCATTAATTTTAGTTTTTCAATTCACATTGATTCATCGATTTAAATTGATTATTACGCAGTTAAAAATAAATGATCAAAAGTAAAAAATTAGTTGAAAAGGATTAAAAAGGATAAAGAAGTTATTCCAAATTTTGATGTTTCAATTATATTTTTTACCGTGTATGTATACAACAATGAAATGTTTGAATAAATCAATTGTTCAAAAACAAATCGATTTGAATTTGTTTACGTTTGCTAATAGCAAGGTATAGAATCCAGTTGAATTTAAGCGAATGCATATCGTTATACAAAAAGTGTGTAAGCATTACAAAAAATCTCGCATCTCTAAATGTTTATAGAATAATAAAGCGTTTTTTAGTATTCAAAATCGTTCATTTATAGAAACTTTAAAATGACAAAAATAAAAATGAGTATGGGGAATCCCCGATGACACGGCTGCATCTTTTCCCAGTAATCGAAAATAAATTTCAAATGGATTAATTTAGATCCACATAATTTAATGCATCTCTGTATATACATCTGAATTCTATATTTGTCCATGAATGTGAAGTATTTATCAATTTTCTTTTTTTATTTAATTATCAATAAATAATTTTATTTAATTATTAAATAATTTTTTTATTTAAAAGGATTAATTAGATTAAGAATCTCTCGATCTTGGATTAAAACGCTTTCAAGATGATTGACAAGTATACATACTCTACTTTATAAATTTTTAGATCTTATTATATTCACGGATTTGCATGTATTTATTTTTTTATAAGATGAAATTTGAAATTCATTCACAATATAAAAAAATATCATTTTTGGATTTGAAAGCATTGGAAATGGAAAAAATAAGAGGGTTCAAAAATTACGAAACGAATGCAATTTTATTCATTCCAATTCATTTTCGATTGCTGGGGGCGATTCCATACTTTTTTCACACCCCGTATATATTAGACAAACTTCGACGCTCAATTTCGAGTT
>JAPYZR010015570.1:0-11354 GCA_030522945.1 Trichopria nigra
CCCCCCCCCCCCCCCCCCCTCCGCGCAGCAGGGCCCTATCCGGACCCCAACCGGCACTACTACGCGGAAAAAGATTATTCGTTGGTTGATAAGGCAGCCAGGCGGGAGTGGTTAGTTCCCCCCGGGCCTCTGTACTACCCAGCGGCATGGAAAATGCCAAACCCAGTTTTTAAACTGTACCCGCGGCCCTCCCCGGTCCGCCAACCTCCTGGACCCGCACCCGGCTTCCCTCCTTTGCCTCTATCCATCGCATCATGTATGTATTTCGTGTGTACTGTTTGTTATGTGTAGTGTGTTGTGCATTGTAATGTGTTTGTGTGCGCAGTGTCTTAGATTAGTTGTTTATAAATGTACATTTGTCATTACAGAATTATTGATTAACAGTGAAGCAATATGCGGTGTAGCTTCAGTGTTATGCGCAGCTTTGGACAAGTTAACGAAAAGCACTGAAAGTCTTGACAATTTACTTTCTAAATTATTATCCTCATTATGGACACACAAATCTGTTCATTCTAGCGCTTTCACACTTCTACGAGCGGTCTTTCATTTAAGAGTTAGAGAATGTATAGATTTGGAAGATTCCGAGAATGACGCACTGTCGATAAGGATAAAACAACAAATTTGGAAAGATGGTCTTTTCCAAATTAGCAAGTATATTAGCCCAGAATCGCTTACTGACCTCATAAAATATTGCGCTAATACAATATGGGAAAAGATCTTCTTAACGTAAGTATCAACGTAATTTAAATTAATTGAAAATCAAGGAACATTATTGACTATATATATATGTATGCTTTCATACTCGTATATACAAAAAAAAACCTACAATGAAAATGTAAACTTTTGCTTTTTGTATAATATTACCATATTATGTTAAGATATTGCCATTGATAAATCATTTACTATTTTTATAGCCAAGAAATTTCAGTAACGCATTCAATTATTGAACTTTTGACTGATTTGACCGAGGCTGCGATTGCTAGTAGTGAACATTATGATGCTAGATTTACACAAGAAATAAGCACGACTTGTTTATCAGAGCTTGATCTTAATTCATGGCTAAAAAATTCATGGGAAATTGTTTTACAAGGCGAAGTTTTAACGGGAAATTTGTACGTTTCCAGTGTTGAGAAAATTATTCGCATTGGTAACGAAGATGTGATAATTGATTTATGTGATACGAATATAAAAAATCATATCGTAAAATCTTTAAAATGGGCGTTGACTACCGTTAAGGTGTTAAACAGCTTACTGTTAAATGGCGTAAAACTACCAAACGTAACGGACGTATTTATAAACGTGATACAAGCGATAGCTGTGGGAGATATTTATGAAAAACACTTCAAATCCGTAAGTATGATTTTATTGAATAAATTACCATATTTCTAATAAAAGATAATGTTCTTTATCGGATTTTGGCATTGAGCCATTAATAACAATGATACAGTAGACCGTACAAATGTAAAGTGAGGTTTTTATTCATTTTGATTTAATTTTTAGGCTGAAGACTGCAACTATCTTAAAGTTGTAACTAGTGAACTTCGAAAAGAGTTTGACGATTTGAAGATTTGCTTTAATAATGAAATTCAATCTGAACTCGTAACTGGTGTAGTACGGTAAGTTTTTATTAATTTTACGTTTGCAAGGCATTGTCGTTTGTCATGATCCAAGCAATATGATCTAACCCGCACTGTAAGTCGGATCAAGTATTGAATTTGGTGACTTTGGGGAAAAAAATTACCCTCTATTTTTTTTGTCACTAATGTCCACGTTTTAGACCATATAAGGGACACAAAAACATATAATAAAAAACTAGGTGCGGAGCTCTGAATAAAATAGAACATTGTATACGAAAGGCGAGGCATTGTAGCACATGGGTGATCTTACAGATCGAATCGTAAGATCCAGAGAAGAAGCGAATCGAGGACATCAAGATCACCCGAGGTGTAATGCGTTTCCGCCCGTGATACAGGCGATACTTTTTGAATATGTCTAAAGAAATTCTTTCTTTTTGATGTCGGTAATCATAAATAATACTTTAATATTTAGTGCGAAAAATTTTAACTATAGGGCGTAAAATAGAAAGACGAAAATTTTTCACACTAGTGCGTAAACGGCCTACTTTACGTACACAAAACAACCACGAAAAATCGCGTTTTATATCCATGAACTGCAAAAAGTATCGTGTATATCTCGTGCGTAATGTTTTTTTCGACTCGTGTGAAGCTTGACTCACTCGCACTTCCCCAGTATAGGAAAACGTCAAGAAGCCGAATTCAGAAATCTACTCGTGAATCCGTTTTCATTCATGCCATTGTTAAGGAATTAGAATTAATTTATATTTATAACCCTGACTTCGGATTCTAGACGTCTGAAATCATTTTCATTTACTATAGGTCGGCTCGTGCGTCAACCTTCATACTCGTCGAAAAAGACATACTTTACGCACTAGTTGCACAATGTCCTATTTTCACACTGAGGCCCGATAGCGGTAAATCTTAGGAAGACACGTGTTCGAAACAAACAAACAAAAAACTACGCTCTTCGATATATCTTTGACCCTTGGTTACGAATATAACAATAGAAATTGGCGCTCCGTCATATTCTGGCCGCCATCTTGACAATACTACTAAAATACGTGTTTTTTAAAAATGCTCTAAATAAAAACTATAGAGCGAGCAATTATCTACGGAATAGAATGTATATTCATTCTTTTTCGTAATCTCAACGATAATGCCGAAAAGAAGGATGATGACCATAAAAACGATTATAGCTTATTGGCGTGTCTCGTAAGACCGTTTCGTGTCTGAGAGTATTTATGGATATTATTTATATATATTTAAGGTAATTACAGAAATCCAAACTTTACGTGGGTTCGATTATTATCCGTCCGTTGGAGGTTAGGCTTGTAAAACACATGATACAAATATAATTATATTTGTATCATGGTAAAACATAGGGTTCTGAGGGGTGGAGCTCCTCAGCACATAAGCACCCCGTATAGGTACACGCATTGACGATCGAACTGAACATATTATTCATTATTTCCAGCCGGTCGAACGGCAATACGTATTCTTAGAAGGTGCCTATGTGCTTCCCGGTGGTGCGGCTCATCCAGCAAACGATAACAAATTGGAACGAATAAAAGAAATGTCAGTTTTAGGAAAGATGGCGGCCAAGATGTGGCAGAGCGCCAATTTCTATGGTCATAATCGTAATCAGCAGGCAAAGAAAACACAAAAAACTCACTTAATTTTTTGTTTATTTCAAACACATGTGTCAGACAAAGGTTTACTCAAATGGCATAGAAAAATTATATTTTCCGCCCGCTTGATTCAGCAGAAGAAATACATTTTACACGCAAACCGAAAAACACGTGACATTTCTTAGTCGAATACAAAATATACATAAAATAAACTTATTACAACACTAACCTGAATATTTAGTTCATACGTATGGTTGAAAATGAATTTCAAAATCGTATTTCATTCATAAAAAATGTGCTCCATTAATAATCATTTCTTTCTAATCAATACCCGTAGGTTTTGCTCTTCAAACTCTTGCAATTTCCCGTATTTATTGAATACGTATTACGATGTTTTCGAGTCGTGCATCAATTTTTCATATTTTTCCGGTAACGGGACGGGAATCTCTTTCAATACGGATACTGATTCCGGAGTAGAATCTTATCTACAAAGTATACAGGTAATGTTATAACGAAATCGACGCTTTATTCTAGTATGTTTTTCTTGTAGTTTTTTCTGACAATTCTCACTACTTTAAAAATTGTTTTTGAAATATTTTGACATACTTAATTGCGACAGATTGAATATATTAGTATATTACATTAAAGTTTGACATATTTGAGGCATAATTATTTTATATTACTATTTAATAATCTTAGACATTAGCTTGTTATATTTTAAGGGATATTCTAGTCTAAAGGCATGACTTTAGGACGTTCTTTCAAGCTGGATAACAAAAAACCAACATGAATTTTTGTTATCAATTTGTTACTCTTTATTTATTCATGTTTTAAGAAAACAACAAAAATTACCAAACAAAAAAGTTCACAAAGTTGGACTAAAAATGGCAACTATTTGATACGAAGAGGTCAATTTTTTACCTATAATGACCAATAGTTAATTGATTTTTAAGTATATTCTTTATCCTCAGTGTGTCGGAGAATATCTATCGTCTATATTGTTCTCGATCCGCTCCGATCTGAGTGGGTACCGACCGAGCATGAATCAGTAAATAAATCGAATTTGGAAAAATCCTTTTGGAGCATATTCTTAAATGTTCAACAAACTTTGCAAACATTCGACAAATTTTGATTTTTTTTTAAATATCCAGACTAGAATACCCCATTAAAAGTACTTTTGTAATCGGTCCTTCCTCACGGCGTTTGAAAAAATAAGCCTCTTATGTAGATTACTATCATTTGGGAATATTGTTTGCTGCATACTAGGGTTGATTTGATGTGTAAATTAATTATTCTATGTTACAGATCTTAGGCACTAATTTACAGTTTGAAAAGACAACGATACCTTTAGATAATGAGTTAAATGCAATTATTTTTACAAAAAGTCAAATCAGATCAGACAATAACATTCCTCGTGCTGAAGTTTTGTCGAGAATACAACATTTACAAAAATCTGAACCGCATAAAGTACTTTTTGAATGGTAAGTAAATTGAGACTTGTTTTAAAGTACGTTCTTCCTTTGGAAAGTATACCTCGGTAATTTTACATAAACTCGTTTTACATATGGGGCATTCCACGCCAACTGCCCCAACTTTTCAATCGACCGTTGTCAATTTTGTTTATAATTTTTTTATAGATATATTTCGACGAAATAAGTGTTTTAGTTTTTTAAAAACTCGAATTTTCGAAAAATTCCTATTCAAAGAAAATTAATTTTAAAAATCTGAAAAAATTTGAGAACGCTTATTTCGTCGAAATATATCTATATAAAAATTATAAACAAAATTGACAACGGTCGATTGAAAAGTTGGGGCAGTTGGCGTGGAATGCCCCATATACCGATTAACTCGTTTGTGGAATTCTATCCCAGACGATATTCGGTCGTTAAATTTTTTAAGTATGTATATTTCAAGGTGCAAGAATAGTATATTAAATCATTATAGTTAACATGTTTGCTTGCATATAGTATTAATATTCATTTTTTATAGTTTTTATTGTTAATTGTCTTTATTAATTTAATTTCTGTACGACATTATTTTTGTAACTGCTGTACTGGGGGCGTTTTCATACAAATAAAATAAAATAAAAAAAAATAAAATCTGATTTATCGCAGTGACGTTCAAGATTCTTCCTGGAAACAAGTTGCATTTTCTTTGCAAGTTATGTCATTCCTAAAAGCTTGCATGGAAACAGTACCTGAAAAGTTGTCGACTTCCGACTGGATCTTGATTGAAGAATCGTTAGTTTCGTGGCAACAGACCGAGAACCGATCAAAACGAAATCACGATAATTTCAAGGTAATAATAATACATTACTTGTCACATACATGTAATTAATGTTTGCTATACCACCGGTTATGGGATGGTCTTCGGACTGTAATCCAACTAATTTCTAAATATTTAGTGCCCTGACCCTGATATTTTGGCACTGATCGTGATATCTTCTCGTGATATGTACTAACTTTATCCTCGTGTCGTGTTTTCTTGTTGCTGAGGGAATATTACGTACTCTGACAGTAAATGAAACAGTTATGAAATTGTATTTAACAAAGCACCGTTGACGACCTAACTTATCGATAGTTTTGGTAAGTTTTGAATGCGGTAGGTGGCGCTGGAGTCGAGTCATTAATATATCGTGATTTTTGCTTTTATTGTTATAAAAGAGTCTGTATTGATCAACGAACACGTGTCACTTCTTTAATCCCTCAATTGAAATGTATTTATGAAATGTCAATATTTTTAATATTTCTTTATACTATTTTTACATACAGGTAGTTGCTTTCATTATTGGAGTTAAACAACTCTTTTGCACGTTCCAAAATTTCGTAGAAAAATGTAAAAAAGAACCAATCGATGGCTTTTCGGAAACGCTATTAAAAAAATGGGACGCTTCACTTAGCGACATTTTGCATCATGGGACCATAGAAACGTGGATGTTTTTTGCTGGTAGGTTATCTTTTTGTTTATCGACTACTCATAACAATGCGAATAGGCAATTTTTAAAATAGTAATGTCATTCATGATATAAATTAAAAGACCATTAGAGTCGCTAAATGATAGAAAGCTTATATTTCCCGCTATCGCATTGTTTTTGAATAAGTTATATTACTTTTGCAATATACATATTGTCACAAAATGTAAATTATGTAATAATCACTACTTTTTTAATGATTATGATTTTAGATTTGTACGATGAAAGAAATCTATCGTTAACGTCGATACTTCTCTGTGATCACCTTAGTAAAGCAGTACACTTTGTAAATGAAAACATTTTAGCCGAAGAAAAAACGGAATCACAAGTTTCTCGAAGAGACCGCTTAATCAAGCAATGTCTGAAATTACTGCAATTCCCTGTTCCAACTTTACAGATTGCTTCATACAACATTCTTCGTCATCTAGTTAACGCACTTGTCGAGGGTGATCACGTGACAATTGAAGCTGAGAATTTCGATCAAAATGCCCTCAATCTGTGCACATTTGTACAAGTACTCAGTGAAAGTCAATGTATCGTGAACGCAATTCTGGCCGACTTTAAGTAAGTGGTATCTTCTTGATTAACTAATGCAAAGTAAACTGTGTAAATAAACGGCTATTTAAATATTTGGCGTAGATTTATAATATTTTTAAATTAAATTTTTATTTAAAATATTAATAAAACTGATTATTTTTAATCTAAATTATTAAAAATTTTCAGACTTTGTGATACTGTCAGTTGCGCCATTCATTTGCATACAGATTCATATGCTTATACCACTGGTTATTTACTGACATGGGCAATAATTCTCCATATGTGTGCAAAAGCTCGTGCCGATCTCCGATTTCAATACACTGAAATAATAAAGTACGTATATGTTAAATGTATACAGTTTTCACCTACACTTTTAGCTACATAGTATATGTACAGTAGACCTCGGCGCCTTATTTTAACGTTTTCCGCCATCCCCACCATCGATAGTGTAAGAAAGAGAAAACGATGCTGTTGTATTCTTAGGGTTTATTCCCCATGAACTATCGTCACAGCGCATTTCGAGTGAAGGGAAAAAGTTAAAAAGGGAGGTAAAACAAAAGTAAAGTAAACGAGATAATTAAAATGATTTACATCATTTTTGTTTTATTTCCATTATATTGTAACGCCTTTTTCCTTGCCTGTAGTTTCGTCAACGATGTTTTGGAGGAATGTGATAATATTCCATATCTGGATGTTGACAAAGTCAGGCAAGTTGGCTGAATTAGAAACTTGTTTACCGGTTCGTACGGATATTGGTGGAGAAGGTTGCCACTTATTAACTGGGACGTCTTTAGATACGCTTATAAAATATATCTATAATAATTAGATACGCTTATAAAAATATTTATTTATTTATTTGTTTTATAATAACTATTTGTAATAATCTCTTTACAATAGATTTACATATGTGTGTTTATTTCTTAATCATATATGCCGGTCAGCATATCGATTTATTTGGGATAGGACGAGATACCAAACGTCCCGGCCATTGTCGAGAAGCGCTGATTTCCTTGGCCGATAGAATGTCGAGGATAGGAGACCTCGAGAGGGAGTTTTAATTTCCTCCGGTTTACCTCTAGACTCAATTGGTGGGGTCTGCGGATCCCACCATGTCGCGTTCGAGTTGCCAATAATATCGATAGTCCCACCGGTCCCACCTACACGTACATATCCTATATGACGGGTCCCCGCGTCCTTCGTCCCACGAGTGGTACTGTCACTACGCCCTATACCATAACGATATTACTATCGGTCGCGACGTTCCTATATTATCGGATTTCGACATTACATCGTACCTCGCTATGGTAACTGATGTAGCGCATAGGTAACATACCGGACGTTACAGTATAAATGAATACTTTTAGTTGCTTATCATTATCGAAATTTAAAAAATAAAGAAATAATTTTATTGACGTATTCATTAACGATCGTTTTGTTAAAATACAGAGTTAATCTCTTCCCATGCTTGTTGAACAACGTTTTCCGGTTAATGCCAATCGAAGTGCTCCAAGACAATAGATCTCCAGCAACAGTTGAATTCTTTAATAAGCACCCATTTGATAGTACAGGTTTGTAAAAATTTCTCTACCGATATTTTACACTGGTATTTTAGAAGTAAATGATTTTTATTTGCTATAAGTACATATTTATTGCAGGCGGCTATTCAGAAAGGACCTTGGACAATATTGTGTGTTGGTTGTTTACAAATTGTCTTAGATATTTACCGGTTTTAGTCCGAAAGTGGTGGAGTACTACAGAAAGCAGAGTTTGCACGGCAGTAGATCACATTACCACCATTTACGTTAGTCCAATACTATCTTACGAGGAATTACACGGCAATAGATTTAGCAAGGATGATAAAATTCAAGTACGTTACATTATTTTCGTCATTCAATTTTATAACGGCTTAAAAGTCTTCTCACTGTGTTAAAGCATACTATAACGATATGAACATTCACGAAGCGTAACTTATTCCAGGTGAAAATATTTGCGACAGCCCGCGAAGTAGTAGCCACTTATCAAATGGATGACACAACGCTTGAACTTAGCATAATATTACCACCGAACCATCCACTGGAACCTGTGAAAGTCGAACTTGGAAAAGGAGGTAGAGCAAACGCGCGAACCACAAACATGCAACTGTCAATGTTATTGACGCATGCGGTAATATTATTTTAAAATTAACAAGTAAGCGAAAGTCTACGTTATATTGGAAAATATACTAACGTGTATATTTTTTTTTTTTTTTTTTTTTTTTTTTTTTTTTTTTTTTTTTTTTTTTTTTTTTTTTTTTTTTTTTTTTTTTTTTTTTTTTTTTTGTTTTTTTTTTTACCTGTAAAAAGAAATTCCACACTCCTTGCCTGGTAAGTATTTTAATAGCTTGCATATAACAATAACAATCAATATAATGGAGATAATAATAGCATTTTAATTCGAAATTAATCATAATTTCTTTTATATATATAATAGGAAGTAAGCGAACATTTTATCATAATTTTAACATTTCTATATTTTTAGTATTATGACTGTGTACTATTTCGTAGTACAATTTTTATATATAAAAAAAAAATTACACAAAATATTTTTATTATGCATTTCAGTACAAATGGTTCTATACCAGCCACAAATCAACATGTCCAATATGTAGGAATGTTTTCTAATTCTATTGTACCAAACAGAAAGGTGGAACGCCGAAGTGAGATGTAAAACATTGAAGACATGCATGATTGCATTGATTGCAAGAACACAATAGCATGATCTAACATTTGCTATTGCAGCACTGTACAAGTTTGTAAATCTAGAATGACTTAAAATGGAGAATGAATAAAGTGTAAGACTGTAGAATATGGCTCGTCAAAAAATGTTCATTATGGTGAAATAAGTTTTAAAATTTTTTTAATATTTTAAATCGCGATTGGGGTCATAGTACTATCTGTGTTACCCTCGGTCTAATGCTCTCACGGCTCTCACCATCGACCGTGTGCCAATTTTTAGTTATCCACGCGGCGTGTAACTTATCCACAAGCCGGCGCCTTTTGGCTCGTCTCTCGATCGAGGAATTACGTTACTCTGTTGTCATAGGGATTAATAAAATTTAATTATCCGATCAAGAGTTGTTTATCCCTTAACCTTAACCTCGGGCCCTGAGACACGAGCAGGCACGTAGCGTGTCTGCATGCAATCGCTATGTAAATTAGCGAATACCGCGCGTGTCTCCGGCAACGGTAATGGTAACGTCTCTACGGCGCAGTAAGTCAAGAAACAGCGGTAGCGGAAACCTCTCTCTAGAGTCCCACTTGAGGGACTCTACCTCTCTCCGGTGGCAAGCCTATAGAGACGACTGTCTTGCTCATGCAGCGATAGAGGCAGCAGCTTTAAGATGGCAAGTATACGTACAAAAACCGTTCCAGTAAAGCCGTAGCAGCATATGATGAACGGTTCTCTTATAGCGGAAATATCGACATCACACATACAAAACTAACTACCTCTTCTTAGAGCTGCAGAAAAGTTGAATTTTATTAAATTTTAGGGTCTATTAAAAATAAGTAACTAACTCAATCGCATAACTTTCTGGTCTAACGTGCCAACACATAGGATATTTACGTTAGTGCCTTCTGCTGCGGTTGATCTATATAGCGCCACACAATTCATTGACACCTGAAGCGAAATGATATGGCCAGGTACGACCATCAGGCGGTGAGGGCGACGACGCGCCACCGTGCCTTCAATACATGAGTCTGACATGGTGATGGCGATATGAGCTCGCACGCTGGCTATCTGGACTATCCTTCATCGTCTCTTAGTTCCCTTTTCTGTTTCGTCTCAGTTCTCCCTTCTTATTCGTCTCTTAGTTCTCTCTTCTTCTTCGTCTCTTAGTTCTCTTCCTTTTCTTCACTCAATACTCTCTTTCATTCTATCCATAGCCGGTGTCCGGAGGACAATCATCTCTCCATTTTGTTCGTCGTCCTTGCAGTCTCTTCAGCCATTCCAGGTATTTCATAGTTCGGAAGTGTCCGTGTTGCCTAGCGATCCGATCAGGTTGCTTTGATAAAATTTAAGGTAAAAATAAAATAAAATAATATATTGTATCGTTGTTTTTAATATATTATAAACCAGACCCAACCTGACTTCTTGGCCATTCGTGGTTACATTGGAAAATCATCTTCGGATTATTAGTTGATTTTTCGATCAATAACAATCCCTTTTGCCCGTTCTACCTTCAGCGGGACGTGACAATAAAAATCAAAATGAAGATAAAAATCACAACGAATATATTATTATTATTTACTCGAGGTGGGTCCCTGAATCAGAGCCCCTTAGCGCCTGGCTAATCCCTTTGCGCTCCTCCTTCTTCTACTTAGAACCGGTGCATGACCCTTTTCCAAAAGGATAGGATCTCGCCCGGCTCTAAGTTAGCTCTGTTTTCCTCCGGTACCTCCTCTGTTCCCCAGAGTTGATACCGTGTATCTGTCAGCGCATCGCACTGGTATAGTACATGCTGTGATGTCTCCAAGGAGTTTCCACACAATCTACATATTGGACCTTTCTTCGAGTCCAATATTGTGACGGTGGTATCTTAGCTCGCCGTGCCCCGTAAGGAGTCTTGTTACTGCGCGAGCATCCTGTCTTCCCATTTTCAGA
>JAPYZR010015657.1:1631-13925 GCA_030522945.1 Trichopria nigra
TATATATACATATATATCGAGATGGTTATAGATAAAATATTGACGAGATTCGGTTCGTCGATTCATGAGAAATTCTCTCGTGCGCTATATTTTGGTGATCGTTACCGCATATATATATATAAATATATATGATCCTACCGGATGGCATAATCGACTTAGTCGATCAAAGAGAAAAGGGAAAAAGGTATATTTAGGTTTTCGATGTCTTTCATCTTTGAATGACAATATAATTCATCAAACGCTCTATACTACATTTAACTTTCCTGAATGGATAGGCCACTATATTTTCTTAGATTTACAATGATTACGATGAATAGATGCCGGCGCAACCATATGGTCACATCCTGGGCACTATCCCAATTATAAAATCATTAACTAGGCGATAAATACATTGCGACGAAGACTCATGTTCTAACATTTGGTACGACGTCATTGATATAAAGTTAAACAAATTTTCTATAATTTTGATGGTACTATCGGTAATCAGTCCAAATTTTTGTACAAGATTTTTTTGCTCAAAATTGTGCGAAAAATAAAATCCCTTCCATTATTGTTCACTAGTTCTTGAAAACATTGCGTAATATTACATGTTACTATATATATAACTCGTGTCTTACGCTACGCATATCGTGACAATTGTACGTATAAATCAACGATAACTTTTAATATACATATATATGGAACTAAGTAATTTATCGTTGACAGCAATGGGTTTTCCGCAATAAAGATGTCAAAAATCTACGCGTGTTTTTGCCAATTAAGTATCTTAACAAAAACATTGTAAAAAAAGACCATTCAAATGATCACCAAGGCTTCCTAACCTAACCTCCATTCTAAAGGACAATAAGATTGATAGCAATGTTTATAGTTTGTCACATGCAAATAATTCTTAACTTTAAAATTTCTCAACAGTTGGAAACCATGGAAATTTATGAAACATGAAAATCAATGGAAAAAATTGGAAAATGTTTTTTTTTTGTTTTTGTTTTTGTTTCTTCATTAAAAAGTTTCTTATAACGTTAATGCATTATGTCAATGCCTCTTTTTATTTTTCTCCAATCAACCTTTACACTGACACTTACAAGCAAATCGCGAATCGCCATAATAAATCATGAAAAATGTATGAAAAAATTCAATTGAGATCAATAGCTCTCAAAACAATTATGAATTAATAAAAACAATTACTCGTCGGCATGTGTACAAACCTAGAATAATACAGTTTTTTTTGTTTTAAAGAAATTTGCAAAATATATATTTATATAATTGCCCATTTTCGCAATAGAATATCGTTCATACGTGTGTTTATGAATAATGTCAATCATCACTGTCGGCAAATAAAATATCAGATACCACGTATAGGGTGTTTATGGACTATCTTTCTTTATGTCAATTGAATTTTACGTATCAGCAGCAGAATACAACCTTTGTCCCCGGTACAAAAGAAAACAACGAAAAGATGGCTACGAATCGTTTGCAACTCGATTCAATTAATATAAATTGCCCGATCAACAGGAAACTGATTTGCGAGGGAATCGATCGAAGTGCTGACATTGCAGAGCAGCAGTGCGTTTCCCACAATAAATTTCACTTTCTGTATATAAGTAGAAAGCTAATAAATAGTCAAAGTGTTTTCTCACTCATGGTCGAATGACGAAAAGCCAACGAAAGGTTTATACGCCATTGTCACACGATTAAAAGTCGTTCAACAACATCGATTAAAAAAAAAAAAAAAGATGCTGCCGAAGCATTGGAGTACAACGAAATTAGAATAATATATATATGTATATATATATATAATATTGTATAATAAAATTCGAAGTTTTACTCGCTACGAGTTACATCCTTGTGGAAGGTTGACGACAAGCTGGTTTTGATGAATCTTTAATCATTCTTCTTTTAAGTTTTGTAATAATCAATCTTTTGGTTTTTTTATTTTCGTATGTGTTCTGATGGTTATTTCGTTAGGAACGTACCAAGGAGCAGCTACGATTTGTCTCAATATTTTTTATTGCAATCTCTCTGGAATTTCTATGTTTGAGAGTGACACTCTGCAGACCCAGTGTATCCATCAGACCAGTTTAATAATTTTATATACGAGTATTACAAAATTACTTAAATGAGTTTTATTTATACTTTTTGAATTTACTTGCAAGTGTGACATGTAACTTCTTATTCAGCAGCCGGTACCATTTTTGTAATTTTGAAAGTCAGTCGTTTACGCTTGCTCAAGTGGGTGAGAAATTAATAGAGAGAAAACCTGCGTTCCAAGTATAGATTAAAACTCGCCGCTATGTAGGGAAATGATTATACTACAAGCTCTACGGCAAAAGTACAATTAAAATAAGGAGTCTTATTTCCTGCGTTGTACCCCGATGAACCCATCTGCTCAAAAGACCGCCTTCCCCTTACGTGACGAAGGTCCACACTTTTTTGTACAGCTCTCCTCAACAACGCGGGGGGCTCTAATGCAAAGGAAAAATCAATCTCGGATCCTGTTACGTGCGTTTCCGCAAACGGAAGAAGATCTCGGAAATATATACAATGCGGCACGACAGGTTTGAATATAAGGAGCGTGTATCCAGTACTAATTGCAGTTGTACGTTGCAGGCGTATATATATACAATTCGCGTTGTCGTCGGCGGCGTATATCTCTTGGTGGCAGGCAAGAAACTTAATAGACAGGCACACTCGGTCGCGGGGTTAACAGATCAAGGTAGTTTAGTACGAGCTCGCTCGCAATACGGCGGTTGGTCGACGCTGCTGAAATATTATTGTCGACGTTAGTAAAACTCATCGTAAATTATCATAAGCGCGACTTTCGCATGTGCCATGTCATTATAACGAAAAAAAAAAAAAAAAAACACACGTGAAAAACGAACGCGCACGGCACGGTAGGTTTCCCCCGGCCTTTTAAATCATTCTTCCTTCTTCGTGTCTCTTTTTATTATACACAGTTGCGAAGCATTTAGAAAAGAATTTTCTAAAACCATGCAATTCTCATCACGATGCCAACCGTGGCTAACTGTCAAGTCTATACGCATGGATAACTGGCGTAGCAATACATTCCAAATTAACGAGAGACGGTTATGAGGTTAAAGGTCAAAATACATTTAATGATGACAGTAGTATACACGTGCAATCTTCTTGACACGTCGTCGTAGCATGAATTGTCTCGCTCTTCTTTTCTCAAAAACCGAAACCTCGCATTTGAAATGGCAATGATACCACCAGTTACCGCAAGACCTTCATAATGAGACCCACATCTTCCCATCCTAATGCGCATTTACCATAAGCGGGAAAAGTATAGACGCCAATCTTGTGTGCCGAAAGAAAATCATGTATTTCACGAATGCGAGCACAACTATAACTCATCACGTAACACAAAGTGCGAATGTTTTTTTCCCGCCATATCTATACATTTTAAGACGAGCAGAACTATAAAGAATGCCATTTTCCACTGTCCCTCAATCACCCAGAAAACAAACGAAAAAATAGACAAATCGGAATGTCCCGACTTTCCGCAATTCCATTATTAAGTTAATCCAAGTTTTATATTCAATTTATTCACGAACGAATAAGCCTCGTTTCTCTCTGAAAAGCGCCAGGATTTCCTTTGTACACGACAACCTGAAGATGGGTTAATTGCAATGCGGTTTCCAAGAAGGGCGCAAGCGAGCGAGCGGAGGATCGTCTCTCCGTAGTGTGGCAGCTGCACGAGACGAGGCACTGAATACACCGTTAGGCGAACGCCTTTCTCCTCCCCTTGTCGCGAATCGCAAATAGCGCTGGCGGTAAGACAAACGCGCGCCGTCAAATCCTGCTTCTCTATATATACACCTACAGACGAAAATTCTCAAATTTTCGATCCTCCAACCACGTAGTATAAAACTTTGTTGTTTTTTCTTTTACCATCATCAGACAGGCGGTCTTCTTTTCACCTTCGTGCCAGTCGTCGTCGTCGTCGCGTATTCGGTCGCTTTCCATGCGCATCCAACAACGCGAGCCGCATTGTAAGCAGGTAATAATTCGTTTCCAGTGCAAGGCGAACACACTCGCGTCAATTACACACCAGGCGAGTTGTGCAATTAGGAAAAGATGCGATTCGATTTAAGTGTCGGCCACCGCAATTGAACTAATTACGAAAACGGCCTTATATATATATACCTAAAGTGAACCTGCCGCATCGCGTTGCTAAGAGGGGTCATTGACTCGGAGATAATTACCGAAGCTCGCACGTTCTTAGGACACAATTGTCGTGCTTTCGAACTCGACAAAATTCACCTTCTTCGCGTGAAGATGACGACGACGACGACGACGATCATTTTAAAACAACACTCGGGGGCCCCTCTAATGTATACGGCCATTTTCTAGGGAAATTATTCGCTCTAACTCGGTGGATGGAAGCAAAATATACACCAGATGTTCATCCATAAGCAGAATCTTGGGAAGTGCTTACGCGTTTGAGGTTCGGTCTCTCGGTGATTTTCCGAACGGATCCTTACGAGGCTTTGAACTCGATATATTGGCGTTTGGAATTTATGCTGACATCAACCGCATGGCAGAAGAAAGCATCCACTCATCCTGTTTAACGAACGCATATAATGAATATAAAAATGAAAGACCTCAATCTCCGCGCGTTCGTCATCTCTGCTGTCCCTTAAGGTGAATCGTCTGCGCGAAACTCCGATGAATCGTGTTGTACGCGATGCCTCGACTTCCGTGCTCATATATATAGCTGCAATCAGCTCTTTTATGGGCGTCGAGTCGCTGCAGCAGAGTCGTGATAGCGAGGAAAAAAATGAGAGAAAGTATTATCAAACGTATCATTTCACTATACTATATAAATGAAAGTCGTGATCTTCCACAACCCGGAACGACTGGTATATATATATATTGTTGCTTTCCTTCGCTTCAGAAAATGGAAATGGAAATGGAAATGGAAATGGAATAAAGGAACCGGCCCAGCAGGCTGGAAGATCGGAATTCAAGGTCGGAGGGAAGGTCGGATTCTTTCGCTCCCCAAGGCAAGAAGAAGGGACTCTGCATCGTTCTCTGAGAGATTTTATCTGATCGGATGCAAAAGAAAGCACAAAGTTATCATCATCATCCTTCCACAATGCATATGTATTGTGCATTTCGTGCCAGTTCGGGGGCCGTACTCAATATCGAGCCAAGTCCCGCTAGGTGCTTCAGGTTGCGGACAAACTAAATTGCCATCAAGTTGTCACTATACCAACGGTTAACTACTTCCTGCTTACGGTGGCTACGACTTCCAAGCGGCGATAGACAAGCAGATGATACTCCCGGAGACAAGTGTAGTACATGGAACCCCGATCCTATCCGTTTTTCCACACAAGCATTCCAACATTCTTCCCTTTTTTAATGCAATTTCCTCAGTGGTTATTCAATCGCATATACCTGTTCTGACACGACAATTCATTTACTAATATAGGAACAACACATTATAGTAAAATCATTACACCAATTATTATGTGAATGTCTAATAAGTTTGGCGATGGCTAGGAAAGTGAACTTGGTCCGAGATCTTGACGTCTTTCTGATGGTTGTTGAATATCGTCGTTGGAGCTGAAGGAATGTGGGCTTGGCTTGACGTGGTTAAAATAATGATTAAAATATCCAAACTTGGATTATACCAATGATGTAGGTTATGTTTACCTTCACGAGTTTACGTTTAAGACGATTATTATGTAAGGAAAGTTTATATCGCGCGATATCGTTATGGCACTTCCAACAGTGAGAATTATTCGGCACGAATTTATTTAAATGCTTCATCATAATTAAGAAGTGCCAGGTGATTGTAAACTCGTAAAGACATAAAATCGTAAAAATTATAGCGACATTACCAACACAGATATCGTATTCTGATGATGGGTTTTGACTCTGATCCGAGTGATCGGCGTCAAAACAAATTTAAACTGCAATTTCAAGTTACTTTCGGACTCGGCAGGTGGCGCTGATTTGTTTACAAACTTATTCTCATTTACTGCTGTAATTCCGAATGTATATGTGTTTGGGCGTTAGGTGTTGACGCTGCAGTTCAACTTCGAATTAAAAATTGTTTTTGAACGAAAAGAAAAGGAAAAGTCGCGATTTATTTATCATAAAATTGTTAGTACCGAACAATTTCCATATGGCCCTTCGATTTGTTGCCGTATTTTTAAGTACCATCGCGGAGGAAAGGCGTAAAATTATTCTCATAGTAATTCTCGTAGTAATAATTGCTCGCATCAAATCTTCGCGCTTAGACGCTAATTTATCCCGCCTTAACACGTCGGTGTCAAAACATATATATATAATTTCATTCTAAGACCTTTTTCGGCAGTTGGCCTTCGAAAACAGAGAGATTTTTTTTTACTATCTTTTATATGCTGCAAAAATTGTTGGTGTAATAAATATCGAAGTTTATAATTGTCCTGTTTTCGGACAAATTTTTATAAAGCAATTTATTGTTTTCCAACAACCTACTATAACATGACTACATATAAATCTGAGACGCTTCAATGATTTACGTCGCAGTCGTCTCAAACATCACGTCGATAAACAATTCAATAAAATTTAATTCGTTTTTCGACGAGATTGAATGTTTGCCCCGGCTTCTTCCTTTTTAAATTCGAGAATCACAAAATTCCGCGTTACACGTACAACTATACATTGTCAGCGAGGAAGATAGAAACGATGCGTATCTCTCTCTCTCTCTCTCTCAAGGAGGCAGAGAATCCCTATCTTCGTCCTTCGTGTATAGTATGTATATAGTCATGATGGACTCCATGCTCGAAACCACCGTTCGAAAGTTCTAAATTCCCTCTATATATTATACGGCTCTTTCTCGGCAATTTCTTCCATCGCCGTGTATACAAACCGGATAATCTTTTTCAATAAAGGAACGAATATTTTTTCATGATATTTCATTAATATAGAATATACACGAAATTTCGGATACTTTCATTAATATAAAATGCGTAAAAAAAGTCAGTATCGTAAAATGTTTATTGTTAGATTCAAAAATGTATTTCTTTTTTAATGAATTAAGATAAGAAACGCAGTTTTCGCCTTTATTGTTGGAATAACTTCACGCTTACTATCATACGTTTATAATTTATGAATAAAATGACGGTGATAGGCCAGTATACGTTTTTAAATCTGTCTCGATTATAGATGATTTTTTTATATACATTCCTTTTTTTCATTTTAAAGGGAACGGATTCGCACACATAGAACCGCAACGTTTCATATATGTCCCTAATAAATAAAAGAATGTTTTTAATGAAAAGAAAAAGTAAATTACATAATGACGTGCAAAATACCACCCCAACAACAATAAGATGACCCGAGTTTAGACGCAGAGAATTGAATTTTAATACAATTCTTTCTGGTAGTGATTGCATGCGCGATTCTTCTCCGGCAATGTCGATAAAAATAGATCTTAAAAATTGTATATGAAATTAAAAATCAGTAATATATAATCACATACAGTAATGGCTGCGCGTTAATAGTCATATGCGATTAAAAAAGGAAATTTTTAATATGCTAAAGTTTCTTAATGAATTCGCGTTAAAAACTTGTTCAAAGTTGAGCAAAGAAATTCCTGGTGTTTCTCACTTTTATGAGAGTTATCTAGCGCGCATAATCAATCGCTTCTTATATGCGTACATCGGTCGCGAGATTTAATTACGTCAACTATATTATATTATTACATATATATAGCTATTATTATATATATATAGGTATAAACACGGTGTGAATGGTGGTACAAAGAGAGATTAATGTTTAACGACGCATATTCCGATTGATTGACACAATAATAATAATAATAATAATAATAATAATAAACCTACTTTTAATGGTAAATTAATAATATACAATTACATCGTGCGCATACATGATTAGAGATATCAATTTGTATAATATGCCAAAAAGGTCAGATACTATAATGTTTATTTTCGTAATATAATATATATTCTTTCTTATATATAGTTTTAAATTTACTTTCAATATGCACATATATACGAAAGCTTGAATTTGGAATTGAATGGATATTTATTTCCAATCTATACATATAACCATCGTGTTAAAAGAAAATGTTTCTACTGATGTTTAGTAGTGCCAAAAAAGCGCATAAAAAAAAAACTGTTAAAATTGCAGATTTTTTATAAAGGTACATGTCTGACGTTTTGTAATTTAAAACGATTTAAAAATACCAAAATAAAAATATACCGACAGCACGTTCCTGAATTTCAAATTTTTACATACGACTTTAGAGCGTATGTATGTAGTAAATATATGTGATAGGCAATGAAGGTATTATTACGAGATTTTTAAAATCAAAGATAAACAAATTTGTTTTCCAAAATTGTTTTGAAAAATGTAAAGGTGCGAAGTATGTTTAACGCCAATAATTTCTTTTCGCAATACTAAAAACATAATTTTGTCAAGAAAGTAAAATATTATAGTCATATTTTTACTCGAGAATTTATCGCGAAGATGGTATAAAATAATTTATCAAATGTGTATTTCATTGCAGACTCTGAAATGCACATATTGTATTTTGAATTATGGCAAAATGGGAAAACCCACAGCAGCGAGAGAAAATTAATATATATGACAGAAAATATAGAAAGGTAAAAAGAAACGATGATGCCTAAAGGTACAATAATTAATTACTTACACAAATAATCCGAACACAATATAAATTTGAACGCATAAGTTAAATGTTACTTTATTAAACAATCTTAATCGTGAGACATTGTTTCGTGCATTTCGGTATGTAGGCAAAACAGAATATTACAAGTAATGAGGATTTAAAATAAATGGGTCATTAACGCGACATTTTTCCAGCATAAATTAAATCCGCGACGGGAATGAGACGTAATAGCCATACGTTCGGACCGCGCATATATATATATACACACACACACACATTCATATACATAAACATAAACATATATATACATATATATATATATGTATGTGCATAATATATAGGCACGCGTGTCGAGCAACTCGCGACCTTCCGAGGGCGCGTCGCTCCGCCTTCCGCGCGGCCAATTTCAGAAACAATGGTAGTCGCGATGTCGACGGTGATGACTATATACCGTCGACCAGGAAATTACTCTTCGATAAGAACTATTTTACGTATTTCGTACCTATTTTTTTTTTTTTTTTTTTTTCATTGCAAAATATGCTGTTATAATATACATATATCAATGCGAAGCCTCGAAATGCAACGGCGCGGCGGCGTAAATTCATATATAGAATTGTAATGAATTTGTATAGGATTCCACGTTTCCTCATCAGTATTGAATGTGAAGTTCTCAATTGATATGGTGTTTTATCATGCTCGATATATTTTCGAAACCGATGCGTGACCTCGAAAAAAGAAATTCGCTACATATATTTTTGACATGTATAGTTTCGAGACCTCTAATAACGAATGTAATGTAACATGTGTTTTGTGCCAAAAACATAATATGATGAAGTAAATCTGGGGGTTCTGTTTAAATTGATCAATTTTGATTTTTTTTTGTCCTGAATTTTGATGTTCCATTACTTTGCGATTTACATAAACTAAAAAAAACTTTTAGCTGACATTATCATATACATATATATAAAAAAAAAAAAAAATAAATAAATTGACAGAAGAGGTCAAAGTTTTTGTATCCGTCAATGCAATGCACAAAACTGATTTATTTGATTTGACCGTGTGCTTTTTTTTGGTGTAATTCGCGATAACCGATCCATATCGACAGTTGAATCGAGGTATTGAATTTTGTCACTCGCACAAAAAACACAATTATACAAGTCCTTTCCGCCAAATGTTCACCTATCACACTAAAAATGTAATGGCAAAATTTCTGTTCGCGATTTGGATATATATGTACTTATACGTACGTTTATTGTCAGCACACGTGGTGTATGTATACATGTTTACATGTGTATAGCTTATGGACAAAAATCGATATCCAAAGTACTCTTGGACTATATTTGCACTTATTTGCCTCGATATAGCTCTAATTAATTCATGGGATATATGTATAATACTAAAATGGTATAGGTGGATGACCCAAAAACGTAATTTCGAAATACTTTCCATTAGGATCTTTATCAATTTCGTAACAAATGAATTGACCGTTTTGGCTTAAAATTCGAATTTAATTAAGTAGTCATCTAAATAAAAAATAAGTTATTTTAAACTGACCAATTAGAAGTCGAGATATTCCTGATTTTCCGTAAAATAATATGCTAAATTACAAAAAAAAAATAATTCTACGTTTCCTTGTTTATCGAGGGAAAATTATGAATGAACACCTCTCAATACTCGGTAAAAAGTATATGCCAACTCAAACAATCATCGGTTTTTTAAAATAGACCAATTACAGAAATTCAGATTTATGTAACATTTGTATAAGGAGTAACCATGATGCAGTTGTTACATACTTGTTATTGTTGTGTTTTCTCGGTGTAATATACTATTTAGAAAAATAAGGTTGATGTCCGGAGTTTTATATTAGAATGGCATTATGGTATATATATGTGTATCATTTAAAATTATATAAAAAAAAAATAGTTACATATAAAATGTCTAATTTTGTAATGAAAGATTCTTTTAATTCTTAAAAGATATTTCAATGGTATATATATATATTTATTCTTAACTACAGCAGGATTGTATCAACGGTAAGTTTGATTGATCGATTCACCGACAATAAAAAGTCAGATCATTTTCCCATAACAACTTCTTGCTAATTCATACAGTTACATTTTCGTTAATCGTAATTTTCATTTTCTAAAACTGTCGCTTGTTTTTGATACCTTTAAATAACAATACATAAACATTGATCAGCACTCAATCACTTTAAACATAGATATTCAGGACCATTAGGTCATCTTCGTCGTCTCTATACGTACGTCTTCAAATAAGCAGCCTATATATATTTCAAAAATAATCGATCATTTCAATTGATGCATTTAATTTCAATCTATATACCGTCTTTTTACACAGTTGTGGCGATGTTTCTACCGAATTATATGAGAATAACAACTTTTCGAGCGTCGCACTCGATCCTTTGGTATTTATTTACAAAAACGGCCGGAATCGCGACGTGGCCGAAATGTCGAAATGTCGAAACGGCGAAACGAGAATACGGGACCGGTTTTTCGGCTTGATAAAACGCTGGATTTTGCAAGTGCCCGACACGAAATCACCTATTACGACACGAGTGTCCTTCGTCGTAGCTACGGTTCAAGGACCCGATACACGCACAAGTAGGTACAAACATACACACACATATATATACCTATATATATACATGACTGTGTGTGTGTGTGGTGTGTACACACGCCTAAAGTCGAAATGAACTTCCATTTTTACCTAGCCTAACATTAGACTCGACCGAGAGTCCCCCCAGAGAGAAATGTTTGATTTTTTTTCCTTTTCGTATATTATTTGCCGAAATAATATGTTACTCCATTCCTTACTTATATAAGATTATAGATTACTTATACAGGGTGTAACATTCGAATGGATATCCCTTTATTTTTTTTGCGGTTTTCACTTTCAACGCATCAGGTAAAAAATCAGGTAAAAAATATGAGTACTAAGCTCACCGAAGTGCCCGATGTATCTCGGTCTGTCTTGTGAAATGGAAAGAGATAGAAGATCATTCAAGTTCGCCATTCGCTTATTAAAATAAACTGTATATATATAGATATATATATACACACTATATATAAACTATATATAAACAAGAAGAGCAGGAAAAACCATGACTATCAGGATTTCGGATATATTCACAGCGTTTACGCACGACGACACCTGTTGCAACCTGACGAGGTTGTTGTTGTTTCCCCGACTACATATATGGTCGCCCAGCATATCGATAATAATAAAGCCGAAACCCCCTTGTAGCGCCTACACCTGAATTTCACTTTTTATAGCCCAACGTAATCTGCCTCACAATGATCCACCATTGAACGTGTATAGACCGAGACGAAAACACACCCTAGGTTTCGGGCATTATATATATATATATATATAGGCGTACCATAAAACGGTGCACCTCGGAACCGAGTGGCAATAAATATAAAGCGAATATACATAATATATATCCACCTTCCATTTTGGATGGAAGCAAAGGCGGACCAATAAACGGCCGAGAGGAAGAACACATAAAATGACCACTTGTCAACGTGATGACGTTACAAAAAGTATCTCTTTCATTATCCAGCAGACTTTCGGGCGTATATACGTATCTATCTATCTATCTATCTATCTAT
>JAPYZR010015661.1:0-13073 GCA_030522945.1 Trichopria nigra
GATATGAATTAAAAAACAGCAAATTCCATCTTTTCAGGCGATTATTTTGAAAATGTAATCACAGAATCGGATTCCTTACATTTCGGCGTTCGAAATTAACAAAAAAAAAAAAACATTAAGTGCAGTAGATGCCAAGATAATCCAAGATAAAGTTGAAAAATGCGAGCGCAGCGCGCGACTATACTACTACATGTATACTCCTCTATTTATCCCCACGCGCCGTCCTTCACCAGTCGAGCGCGCGCAGCCGCTAGGGAATTCATGATCGATTTTGGAGCATTTTTCTCATACTTAGAATCATTTTATCGAAAAATCAGAATATAAGTTTTGTTGCAGATGACGCGAACTTTCCGAATCGGCATTGCAAATTAAACTCGGACTTACGATAACGCATAGGGACCGCTCGCAAAATAACGCTCTAAAAATTTCGAATCGCGATTTTACATGGTAATCCCTACTTTTTCCCAAAAGGACATCACTCCAACTGAAGAAACAGCTGAGATATGAATTTTTGAAAATCGACGTAAATTTGTTTTTTTCTTCATTTTTCTCTGCTTCTAGTTATCCGATTGGGACGTACGACCTCTCATTTTGTAGGTATTTTTATTCTCTACATTTAGTTTGCTGTATTCGTTCGAGAGTTACAAGCGAAAAACAAAAAAAAAGGAAATTTTTTACATTAAATTGTTTATAACAATTGAATAAACCAAAAACTCGAGTAAAAAAGAAATACCTGTTAAAGTACACATTCTATGCAAATAATCGCACAGTTCGTTTGCTGTTAGTATTTTTGTCATATATCTATCTTTTAAAGCTCTACCGCCTGATACCGAATCCCAGGCGCAGCGCGCTCTCTCATTGTATTAGCGATTTTAGCTACTTCGTCACACGGCAATCGTCAGATAATATTATTTTCGAGATCCTTGAGTAATTTCCTTCAAATGTCTTGTAATAAAATTCGCGCTCGAGTATTTCAAGGTCACGATTTTTTTTGCAACTTTGTGCCGCCCCCATTTTCTTGCGTCTTACTCAAATCGTCAGATTATTGAAATTTACACGTTTCATATGTAACTTAACACACCATATCTTAATATGACGCGCTCGAGTATTTCGAAGGATCGATTTTTTTTACTAAACTGACGAGCTCCCATAAGCGCGCGTCACTATATATAAAGGTTTAATACTTAGTAGGGATACTTATTAGGATGGAAGCTATCCCCCCATATGTTTTTCAGACGCGCTCGAGTCACTACTGAAATCCCCGCTTGGGCTCCCCTACTATAACCCTCGAGGAAACCCCTCCCACCATCGTAACAAAGGTCCTACGACGGCCATGGACCCCCCTTACCTTTACCCCGACTTCCTCTTCCCCAGCCACTTTATCCCTACCCTCCTCCTCCTTCGTACCTGCCCCCTCCACTCTTCCCTCTTCCGCATTTGCTAGTAACCCCATTCCCGCCTTAGGATCCCTAAAGATTTCTCCGCCCAAGCCACCCCAAAATACCAATCCCATGCCCACTCCACCTACTAACCCTATTCCAGCCCTGCTGTCCCTTATAATCCCTCCTCCTCCCAAGTGCATGCGTTGTCGGCAACTCGGGCACATAGTGAGGAATTGCCGACGACCTCGCCCCTAAACTATCCCTTTTTCCCAGTGCCGGCCTTTTCAGGCACAATCCCTAGTCCCAGTGCCGGTCCTTTGAGGCACCATCCCTAGTCCTTATCCCGGATATCTTATATATCATAACCCTACTCCCTTATTAAATCCCTTATTAATCCTTAATCCTAAACGGATCCTTTTAAGGAAAATCCCAATTACCCTTGCCGATCCCTTCTGGCAAACCCCTATTACCCTTGCCGATCCCTTCTAGATTACCAATTCCCTGGATATTTCCAAAATTTTTTGTTTTTTTTTTGTTTGAATTTTTTTTTTTATTTTTCTTTATATTTTGTTTTTGAAAATTATTTGTTGTTGTAAGTTTGAAACTCTTAACTTCTTCCTCTCCCTCCCATGATTTGATCGCCGAAAACGGAAACCGCCAACTCTTCATATCGTGAAATCGTACCGTTACCGAGTCTAATGTAAGTACCGTTATATGTATTGTTCGGCATTGAAGTCTGCTGTCGTAATGTGACGATGCGTCGAGATCATGTATTAAAAATGTACTTTCGTCAGGCCCGGGGGAGTTTGTAACACGGTGGTTACAATAACCGATCGGCATGGAGAAAAAGAAGATCGAAGAGAAATGTGGATTCTGGCATTCGACGCTATGTAGCCTTCCACCTTATTAGGGACCCCCCCCCCCCTTACTCTTAACCCCTGGCCATATCACCATTTGGTAAAGAGACTCTTAAATTAATTCAATATTGCATTTATTATATTGAGAAACAAATGCTACAAATAGTGAACGGCATTGTTTACTTTCAGTGTCCGTATATCGTATATATTTGTACGTACCTATCAACGCACCTGTTTGTTTCGAGAGTTCCAAGACCCGCGGCGATAATGCCCGGTAATTTTGTCTCTGTCTACTTGCGCATTAATAATCCAGCAGTCGAGTCGGCGCTCGTCGCACTCATAGGCTGGGTGCGCCTTCTTAAATCCGCGAGTTCAACGATCGCCGAATTCACGCGGTACAATGTTTATGTTTTCGTCCTCGTGCGTTGGCTCTTGTCGCACTCATGCACGAGGCCGCGCCGTTCAGAAAAGAGTAATGTCCAAAGGTTCCCCAATATTTTGATTTCCCCTCCCTCGATTTTCCCCCTTTTCTCTCTCGATTCCTAATAGAGGCGGAAAGGCGAGCGCCCGCGGAATTACCCACACTTACGATTGGGACTTTGAATCGAGATTCATATCAAGCGCCATCGAGCCAATTAATCGTAAAAGTGAAGATAACGTTTTTTGTGGTGAAGCCAGCGGGTGTAAAGAAAATTGTGAAGCAAGATATTCCGGGGACCATCAATTTTTGTAATACCCAGCTAAGTATTTTAGAGTAAGTGGGCACACTAGTTTAGCGTTCTCCCCCCCCCCCCCCCCCCTTTTTTTTATAAGGGCTCTTACTTTTATTAACTGTCCCCCCCCCCCCCCCACATTTTTTTTTACAAGGGATCTTCCTTTAATAATTTTATTTAATAATTATGAAAGTTAATTATTATAAAAGATTTAAAAATCTTTATTCAATATCCCTCGCGATCAAAAATTTGAATTGAAAGAAAAGTGGAAATTTGAAAGAAATTTATCATAGAAAAAAGGAAGTAGATTTTAGTGACATTAAATTATTGTAAAAAAAAATAAAATTTTATTTTGGAGTTTGAGTGTCTCGGTAATGGCATGTAGCGGGGGACCAGTGCTCGCATTTCTGACCGGCAACCGCGAACCGAGCGGACCGCGCGAGTTACTTCGGGTCGGGCTCTTGAACGAGAAGGAGAGCCACTTCTGGTCGGGCTCTCTAGCGAGAAGGAGTTTGTTGAGTAACCTATCGCGTTGGTGCTATCGAGGACGTTTATAAAGAAAAGTTATAATTACGAGGGCCGACGGGGATTTATCAAATTTTATGTGCAAATTGTAATATGGTTTACATTAGGCAGACTGAGCGAAAATTGGAAACACGCATAAAGGAGCATGTAAGGAATATTAATGAAGATTCAGAAAGATATACTGTTTCACTTTGCACCATATACAGACATCTCATAATTTCGATTACAATGTTAAAATTTTAGCAGTTGAAAAAAATCATAAGAAATGAAAGGAAATAGAGAATTATTTTATTAAAATAACTAAAAACACTCTAAATATTAGATATGAAGAATCTAATCTGCCGAAAATTTATAACAGTTTAATACAAACAATAAGATAAATACAAATACAAATAATAAATAATAAAAATCAACTAAAATAATAAATAATCAACACATTGCAAACCTTAAACATATTACGAACAAATTTTAAATAACATTTTGAATTAAAATGGGTCTAAATGTTTTTGTATATAACGTTTTTCCTTGTTGTCCGCAGCCAGTCATGGAAGGGGACTTTGAATTTTCAACGTTTTAGGTCCTTGGAAGGGTCTTTACATTTTCCTAACATGGAAGGGGTCTAAATTTCCTTTCAATTGATTTTAACAAATAACGTTCACTATGTCATGGAAGGGGCTTTACATTTTATGACTAGGAAGGATATTTACATTTCTTATAAATTCGTGATGTTTTCGACTATTTTCATTATTTATTTTTATTTTGCTTTCAGAAGAGGGTCCCGCACCTTGGATCGAAACGTCGCATTTTAATTTTTATTTTTCATTTAGTATAATGCCTGATTAATTTTTTTTTAAATTTCTTTAGATTATAATCCTGTAATCCTGAAAGGACAACGTCCACGAACCTCTGAAACTTTGCACGAGCGTTTTTTAATCCAAATGACATTCTTTCGAATTCGTAATTTCCATATGGCGTCGAGAACGCTGTTTTATGGGAATATTTGGGATGAATTTTTACTTGAAGTGGATCTAGCGATCTAACACTGTGAAGTATTTCGCTCCTGCGAGTTGGTCTCTAATATCAACTATGAAGTGGATAAGAATCGCCGACAGTTTTTTCATTTAACTTTCGAAAATTTAAAACCATCCGCCAGCGTTTGCTCCCTTGAGCGTCGGGTTTCTTTCACAGTTTGTTACTTCATGGCTGATTCTCACAAATTTGGCATTTCACAGTTTCCCCAGCCTGTGTTATTCGAATCTTTATTTGACTTTTATCTACCGGCCAGTTTTTTGTCTAACCGTGGAAGTGTGTCTGCAAGGTGAAATATCCCCCGAAGTAAAATGTCCAGAAGGTCATTTTGAAGGTGTGTGAGAGACAATAAAGCGTATCTTAATAAATGTGTAGTTGTACATAACTCTATAAAAAATGTTATTTCATTTATTTCCACGAGAAAAAATGTCGTTATTGATTTATTCTCATAAGTGAAAATATATGGAATTCTCTTTTGATTATTTATTTTGGTATTTTATCAATATGAACAAATGATTGAAAATATCTACTAATCCTTAATCAATTATTCAACATAATTAATATAATCAGTATCTTTCAAAAGCAAAAATGTTATATATAGCATGTCTGGGTCAACGTTAACTTGTAAAAATGAATTGCCAGAATTAAAGAGAAGGGTGCTATAAATTTTAGTTTATAAATTCTACTGAATCTTAGAAAAATGCAAGATTTGTGGTATAATCTTTTCATTCATAGTACTTTCCAATGGGAGCATCGCTCGTCCAATTCCGCAATAAGAGCAATTGTGGCACTGGTTCTGTAATAGTTTGCACTGTGCCAAAGTAAATTTTAGCTTTGTTGTTAAGGGAAAATGGACGAGTAAAGATACCAGCGGAGAGTGGTGTGAGTACAGGCAGAATCTTGTAATCATTAATATATTTATTAATTATCTATTATTTATGATGTATATTTTTCAAGAACGATGATCTGGAAAGCTGCCCAGCCAATGTAAATGATGAAATTAAAATTAGACGTAGTGACAGAGTGACAAAAATATATGTCTGCGCCACAATGTGGCATGAAACTAAAGACGAAATGGCCAATTTTATCAATAGTATTCTCAGGCTTGATCGAGATCAATGCACGATGCGGGTGTTACGAAAACGTTACAATATTGATTCACCAGATTATTATGACCTTGAAAGTAAGTTAAGACATAAACATATACATATATTATGGACATTTAGATTTCTGAACTTGTATAAATCGGTAAAGTAAGGTTTATCAGTTAATGATCAGTGCATATATGTATAAGTGCATAGATAAAGGCCACATTTCGTTGCTTCTATAACATTATGGTTCAACTGGCAAGGTTTATCATCATCCCTCACAGGACAATATATAAACATCATTCTATCAAAACTCACAATCGGCCACGTCAATGGTCAAATCGGCGGTCTAGCAGTAGCAGGCGCACCGTATAGCGTTCCGTAGATAAACACACTGTGTTGACGCCGTGCCTAAAATCGCGTCTTTGTAGTTGCGAATCGCTAAGGCGCGAGTAGAGCGTACGAGTATTACCGCGTAACGAACTTGACTTGAGCGGTTTCTCGCGGCGTCCATCGATGCGACACGACGCTTTTGCACGCGGATGGCGCAGTAATATTTTATTGATTGCTTTTTATTGTTGTATCATATAATAAAGCGGTTATCTATCAATATCACGCGAGTGCTTTTTGAAGATTCCATTTATGAAGTTTTACGTGACTACGATTCTCTGGAAATCTTCAACGCCAAAGCGGCACCAACCGGCGGTTTTTTTCGGAAGAAAATTCGTCCTCGAAATTCTTTTCGGGCAATATTTCGCGTCCGAACATTGGTCCTTCGAGCCGGATTCGAAGACTCGTGCATTCTGTAGTTTCGACTTTGGCTTTGACTTTTGACTTTGGCGTCGCGCGGACATTTTTGTCGATGTTCCTTCGTCGCGTTGAACTGTGCTCTTACTTCCATTCGGACTTGTCATCGAACATTATATAAACGTGCGTCGAAATATTATAATTTTCGATTATGCTACGTGTGCTCGGTGACCTTTTGACATTCAAACTTTAGACTTCTGTTCTGTGGCGATTTGCTGTATTTCGCACAAACAGTGACGTGTGTTTGCTAACGTTCGAATAGTACTTTCGTTTGTGATTTTCGAAATAATATTTGGCATCATTGGTGATGACACTGTGAAACGTCCTGTAACAGGGTCACAAGGAACTCTCTCTTCTGAGCATTTACAGCGAAGTTCAAATTTTGAATCTTTGTCACGGATGATGCAGAATGCACGCCGTTTGACGACAAGTCGTATTACGGAGAATGTTATTCGATCGCGTCTGAATTTGTCATTCAAATTATGGGACGACTTCAAGACGGTCCATTGTGCACTCGTGGCCAATTATAGCAGCGAGGAAAAGGAAACATTGGATTACTTCGTTGAAGATCAGTTTGGAACCAACGAGGATATTTACTTGGATCTGACGGACGTGTTGTCTGATTGTCTGCCTCGGACATTCAGTGCAGCGCCCTGCGATGCCACACCAACTGTTACGGGTGGATGCCATCAGAAGCAAAAAGACCTACGGAGTCACTTGCCGGCATGCCTGCAGAACAGTGGCGCTAAGAGTGGCCAGAGAGTATCGCACCGTATCCGACATCGCTCTATCAGTGGTCGCGGGACTTCCTCCCATAGACCTAATGGCAGATGTTAGGGCCCAAAGGTACCGTGAAGGTAGGCGTCCCGAACAGAAGACCATAGACGAGAAGCAACAACGATGGGAATCAGCATCCAAGGGGCGATGGACCTACCATCTCATCCCGGATGTGGCGGAGTGGACGAGTAGAAGACACAGAAAACACTCAGTCACACAAACTCCCCAAGCCGTTCCCAAGCCCGGGGCCTCGCTCCGCAAGAGGCGAGGAAGGAGGAGGGAGAGGAGTAACAACCTCCTTAAAAAACCTTGGTACATCTGACCCGTATGTAAGGGTCTATGCCTAGGGTACAGGCTAGGGGGAGGAACCCCGAATATAAAACCGAATATAGATAGTCAGTTAAATACAATACTACCCCAAGCGGGCATGGCTGCACAGCCTAATCCCGCCGTCGGTTCCTATCGGGTGAAAGCCCCGGTGGCCCGCGCTGGCCACACGGATTTAGGGCGGGGGGAGGGGGGGGGGGGGCAAACTCAACAGTTTGCGGAGGTTGATCACTCGGCTTCAGTAGCAACAGATGCTGCAGGCGACCAGTGCTCAGAAGAGCAGGAGAGAGTGATGCTAGAGCGACTTCAGGATAAGCTCGAAACCCTAGTCGAGTTTATCACGATTAGGGCCTTAAAGATCTATAGTAAGGCTCGGCCTAAAGCTACGAAGCGTGCGACGAACTCTCGACAGGATGGGATGAGTCAAACCTCTCCCATCTTTAGTAAAACCAGCGACAGGAACAAGCGAGAGACCAGATCGCCCTCGAAAACGCCACATAATAACAAAAAGGCGAGGAAAGAGGCAGCGGATGAAGAGCTGCCATCTGATTAATGCATCGGACGGGGTGTCGTATGTCCACATTCTCCGGAAGATGAGATCCACAGCCCAACTCCAAACTGTGGGAGAAAAGGTGACGATCATCAGGCGCACCAAAACAGGAGAGTTGCTCCTGGAGATGAAGAAGTCTGGTGTCTGCATCCCTGAGCTGCAAAAGATGGTTGCGTCAACTTTAAATAAGTCAGCCGACGTAGAAATCCTGACGCATAAGGAAGCCATTAAAATCATGGACATGGACGAAGCCACAATTGTGGAGGAAGTGGTACAAGCCATTACCACGTCAGTGACCAGCCTCCCAGACAGCCGTAGTCATGCTTCCCTCAAAAGTAGCAAAATTGCTACTAGAAAGAGGGAAGCTTAGAATAGGCTGTGTCAACTGCAGGGTCCGGTTACAGCAGGCACCCTCGCGTTGCTACCGATGCCACGAACGCGGGCATATGGCGAGGGCATGCAAGAGCCCGGTTGATCGACCTGCGCAATGCTTCCGATGTGGGCAAGAGGGCCACAAAATAGTGGACTCTGCGGCAAAACACCAGTCTGCACAAGAGAACGGAGCCCCGAACGGAAAAAGGCTAAGGTGCTCTAATTAAATCTCAACCACTGTGCTGTGGCTCAGGACCTACTGTTCCAGCTGGCCAGAGAGGAGAAGGCCGATATAGCCAACACTCAGTCACGCACATTCACTCAGAGTTTATTTCTGTCAGTACACCTTCGGAAATACTACGACACCTGAAAAAAATTTTATTGACATGTTTTCCGACGTATTTTGGGTCGCTGAACATGAATCTAAAGTCAAAATTTGTCGCTCGTCCGCATCTTGGTCGCTGTATTGAAAAACCGTCATTTTTTTAGTTTTTTGCATTTATCTTGAAAACTCCAAACACGAAAAAAGTTTTAAACAAAAAATGTAGAGCAGAAAATCCTCTACAAAAAAGGTTCTATACCATTTTATCGTAATCGCAAAAGGAATCTTTTAAAATAGTGATAAATGTGACAGGTTCGTTTGTATACCTGCCTCCGCCGCTGGCTGCCGCTTTGTAGTTGCACTCGAGACCCCACACCTCTCCTTTTCTACTACCCTAATCGCCAACCGGATATCACGTGGGCTTGATTATTACACATACCTGTGTGGTTAGGGGTTAGGCTAGTATAAGAGCCCCCCAGCACGCAAGCACTTCCTAGGTACACGCATTACATTTCAGGAGGATATAGTAAATTGTGAATTTTTAAGACAATGCTTGAAAGTAGGGAGTGCTTATTGCGTACTAGGGGGATCTGCCCCCAGACCCCCCTCTTTTCTACTAGCCTAACCAACAACCATGTAGGTACAGATAAACCGAGGTCATCGTCAAATAGTCGGAGTCATTTCCTGCAACTTTTGTTTCATTCATTTCCTATGTACGACGCTTACTTCGCCAAAGTATACCTTGAATAAAGCAATTATGGGCGCACTTTCGTCGCTCATTTGCTGACTTTCGTTTGAGATTACGAAAAAAAATGTATAGGATCTTTTTTGTAGACAATTTCATGCTCTACATTTTTGTTTGAAACATTTTGTCGTCAGATCAGTATTTTTCAAATTATGGTCATTGTATGCGATCGACTCGCTGTTTATGCGTAGCCGGATTATATCCTATACGCCAGTGCTTCGACAGGTTGAGTGACCCGTGCGAGCGTTCAGCACAGTTGTGGCCACGACGAGAATCGTCTGACTATATCGGCGAATGCGTCAGGTTCCACGGTCGCATGGAGAATGCTGGCTGGCCTGCGCTCTAATAGATTCGCATCCATGACCTGAGGCGTGGCGTTAGGACACTCTGGAGGCGGCAGCGGAGCCATGTCGATCCTTACCACCATAGTGTGGAATCAATCCTTTCAGCGGTGGCGAGGCTTCGCAATGCGAAGTCCGCCGGGTTATCCGTGCCGGGCACGTGGCGCCAGGTTACATCCGGTAGACTAGTGTGAATTTCAGCGACGCGGTTCGCCACGAAGATGTTCCATTGGGAAGATTGGGCCTTTAGCCACGCAAGCACAATCGTGGAATCCGTCCACGTGTGGATGGGGCATGACTGAAAAACCGGGACGCGCCGCAACTGCGTAATCAGACGTGTGAGCAATACCGCTCCACACAGCTCCAACCGTGGTATGGAGGTTTGCTTTAGCGGGGCTACGCGTGTTTTGGCTGTGAGTAGTGCAGTCCAGCAGTGGCCGGATTCATCGTCACAGCGCACGCAGATTACGGCCGCGTATGCTTTCGCGGAGGCGTCGGACAAGCCGTGGATTTCGACCTTTGTCAAGGGCGCGATGCCTAACTACCTGGGAATCACCACTTCGGTGATGCGTGGTAGGCCGTCGGCTAACTTCCACCACATAGCGCATATGGAATCCGGTACTGATGAGTCCCACCCGACTGGGCACTTCCACAAGCGTTGCATGATCATCTTTGCGACGACCACTACCGGGGCAACCCAACCCAGCGGGTCAAACAGTCAGGCGATCTGGGACAGGATGATGCGTTTGGTGAGCTGCGCTGGCGCTTCTGGCCGAGTGAAGGTAAACCTATAGGAATCGCTTGGCGGATGCCAAGAGATGCCCAGGATCTTCACGCTGTCATCAACCTGGAGCGCCTTGTCACTTCCGGAGGGTGAGGCGACCGCGCTACAGCAGGCTTGATAATTCATCCGCATCAGTTTGGCCTCGTCGATGGTGTCTGCACACAAAAGTGCATCGTCGACAAAGAAGTTCGAGAGCAGGATGGCTTTACCGAGCGGGTAGGCGTCTCCTTCGTCTTCGGCCAGCCGCTTAAGGACGTGAAGGGCGAGGAAAAGGGCGCTTGCGGTCCCGTACGTCACCGTCAGTAACTGGTACGGGACAATTGGATCCCGTGGGCTTGCTCGTCAGAGGATCCGCTGCGTGCCGATATCGCGCGCATCGACTCGGAATTGCCGGTACATCTTCTCGATATCAGCTGCATACACGAATCGATGTGCACGCCACTGCGTGTAGAGAGTCAACAAGTCCGCTTGCAGACTCGGGCCGACATACTGCAAGTCATTAAGCGACTTGCCATTGGAGGAGGCCGCAGAGGCGTTGGAAACAAGGCGGGTTTTTGATGTAGTGCTACTGCTTTTGGTGATTGGATGGTGTAACAGATACACTGCATCTCTATTGGTGAGAGTGGGGGCAGGTCGCATATGCCCCAACTCTTCGTATTCACGCATAAAGTCTGCGTATGCTTTGTATTCAAGCGGGCGCGTCGCGAGCCGCCGCTCAATGGAGTGGAGGCACTGGATTGCGCGAGGTAGGGTGTCTCCAATGCCGTATGGAGGGGGTACCTTGAATGGGATCAGTACTTTATACTGACCGTCCGGGTCTCGGGGGTCTCGGGTATGCGTGTCCCTAAAATGCCGCTCGCACATCTCGTTTTCTTCGGATGCCGGCTGGGAGAAGGCAACCTCTTCAATCTCCCAAAATCGAGTAAGCGCGTCAGATACTTCTGCATGGACGCATGCATGGTGAACTGGCGAGGGGGAAGTAGGGGCGTCACGTGATGACGCAGACACTCCCGAGAGAACCCACCCAAAAATGGTATTCAATGCCGCCGGCTCGTCTGATTTTCCGCGGATGATGCCATCACGCATGGTATAGGCGAATAAATCCGAACCGATTATCAAATGTATTGGCGCGTCGTCGGTGGGGAAGCGATCCGAAAGCTCAACATTCTCCAAATGGAGCCAGTGTGAGATCGGATATCTGAATTTTGGCCGATAATTTGGCATAGTATATGTTCGTATTTTCGACGGAATTTGCCGAATGGCTGGACCGACTCGACAGAGCCGGGAGCGAATGTTTTCTAAGAAAGTGGAGAGCGACACAAAATAAAATACTTGTCACGAGTTTGAACACAGAAATGGGATTATTGTTTATTGTTATTCCCAATTAACAAATGTCCGTCGATCGACGGCGCGAAGCACAAAATGGCGCGTGTGCTACTCGGCTGTTTGACCGGTCGTCAAACAGAGTCGCTGCCTTACCAAGAAAACTCGCGAGTACAACCAAAAGCGAACACGTGCGTTCAGCGAAATGAGCAATGCGCGAATCGCAGTTGCACACTCCGAAAATGCGAGCCGGAAACTAAAAGTGTAATCGCTTTGGCGGCAGCGGGTTTACCGTTATCGCATATGAAACAATTGCACGACCAAAAAAATGCGCAAGAAAAACAAAACGACCGCGGGCGTCTGCTTTCTTCGATCGACTCGCTTCTCCCCAGCCGCGGGCGATGATTCCCGTGCCAAAGGAAAACGAAGTACTCCGATTTCGCGAGAATGGAATAAGCCGAAAGCAAAACCGCGGCGAATGGGTCGCTTCCTCGTTCGAATTGGAGATCGCCGCGTGTCGAGGCAGAAGAGGGCCGAACCAAGGAATTGTAGGCGCCCCGTACCGACACAGTAACGGCGTAAGTTCGGAGTCCGCTGCACACTGACATTGCGACGAAGCCGGATCCCGAACAATCCGCCAGCCTCGACCTGTGCAAGGTCGAAAATTTTAACCTAACCTTAGCCTAACTTAAAACCGGAACTTTACCTAACTTAAACTCGGATTGCATACGAGAGCTGGGCGCATAACCGCCCGCCGTGCTAATAACGGGGTTACAGTTGCTTGTATGTAATCGGTAATAGGCACAACTGACCAATTGGGGGTACGTGTTCTGACCTCGCGGTCCGGAGTTTAATCACTCGGACATGATTATCTTTGCCGAGCAAGCATTCAACAATGCGGCCCAACTCCCATTTACATGGAGGCAGCGTGGGGTTGCGCAAAAGCGCCATGTCACCGACATTGACCTCGTCTTTTTCAAAGCGCCATTTCGTGCGCGACTCAAGGGAGTGCATGTACTCCGCAGCCCACCTTCGCCAAAATGACTCGTACATCTGGCGAACTAATTGCCAGCGCGTTAATCGCGATTCAGCGAGATCGAGCTTTGTCGGGGCCGGAGGGGTGGTGATTGG
>JAPYZR010015671.1:0-11446 GCA_030522945.1 Trichopria nigra
CCCCGGAACTTTTGAATCACCCTGTATATAATAATTGAATAAGTCCCAAGTATACGGTCGGTATATACGGGAAACTGCATCACGCATTTTAGAGGAGTATAGCACACACACTGTCAGACACGGCCCACGGCCGGCACACCTTTGGCGCTCTCACTCTCTCTCTCTCTCTGTTATTACATACATATATATATACTACGTTAATACGTACATACTCTGGGCGGTTGCCGGACCTGCCGTTTTGTGCTGTACGGTGTGTACGGTGTACATAGCATAGCTGCTATATATATGGCGGAAACATATAAATATTAGAGTCGTACTATGTACACACATATATATATATGCATACATATATACATATACATATGTATATGCATTTTCGCAGATCAGATTCCATATCGCGATTTCTGCTAAGTTTGGACCCCGTTTGGACGGTTTCGACCGTGGTTTAGTATACATCTCTTATCTGCTTATCTCTCTCTCTCTCTCTCTCTCTCTCTCTCGTTAGGTGAGAGCGGTGAGATCAGTATGTAATTCTAATTTCTATATTATACATATACTATATATATATATATACAATAATGACTATTTCTTGTGAAATGTATGTATGCATGCGTATGTGCATATGTATGCACATGTAGATGCATAGGAAAATATATATGTATATGGATGTGTACATCACTGGTATACATACATTATGTGTTGTACATATATATGCCCCGTATATTCGAATGTATATAGTGCACAATCGTACAAACAGACAATATAAGACAGCTTATTTTGTTTGGTCTCACTGTTGGTCTCACTGTATAATGCATTATTATTACCATGTGACCGTCGGATTGATGTGTCCCATAATGATATGAAAACAGGAGGTTCGTATAGGGCATTCGGACGTATAAAAGAGTCATCGCCGAAAGAGTTGCACTTCTTTAAGAAAGGAGGTACAAAATATGTATAAGGGGAATCTCTGGGCGAATCTATAAGAAAGCGTAAAGAACGATTATCGCTGCAGTGCTGAAAGCAGGCACAACTGCGGGCACAACCAGTACGCGGCATATAACATCATCATCAGAAAACAGCATTTCTTTATGTATATTCTGGACTCCTCTCATTCTCACTTTCTCTCCCTCCCATTCCTTCGGCTCTTTTCGGTCTTCTAGTCTCGCTGTCTCTCTTTCTCTCTCCTCCCTCGACGTCGAGCTAGTCAATGTCAACAGCGAGGTTGCGAAACGAGCGGAACGAAAGAAACCAGAAGAGAAAAGTTGGCGAGAATCCTCGGATCGATCATCTTTGCCATTTGAGCACACGGAGGTCCTTTTTATGACGTTGTTCCTTCATTTCCTCAATTACGAGGCCGCTTCGCAATCAGGATGAGCTTCCTCTTGTAAGTTTTTATGTCATTCGTGATGATAACGCGAAAACCCCATCTTTTTTTCCATGAAAATAAAGGAATAATTTACTCAGTTTCATTGATTTACCTTTAACTTGCTAGATCGTTACTTTATTTTTATTTTTTCCTTTGTTAAAATCCTTTGTAAAAACATTTGTTTTAAATGCAGTCAATTTTTTTCCTTTTTTTTTTACATTTCACTTTATTGCATCTCAGTTTTGTATTCTATTTTGGTCATGTCAAAAACAAGGTCAGTGTTGTTTATTATACATTTTGTATATAGTGGAAGCCGCTCTTCGAAAACATTTAAACCGAAGAAAAATATCCCTGAAGGGACTCATCAGTATGACTTGATGAAACATGCAGCTGCAACTCTTGGGTCAGGTAACCTTCGGCTTGCTGTTATGCTTCCAGAAGGAGAGGATCTGAACGAGTGGGTTGCAGTTAACAGTAAGAATCAATAATGAATATAACATTGATATTACATTTTCTTTATTGTTGAATTTCATTATGTTTAGTTTAATATTTATTATTTAATTTTTTTTATTTAATTTTCCCTGACGCTATATCATAAGGTTTTTAAATAATGACATAATTATTACAAAATAATTAGACGCAGGAGTGGAATCAAATTAATTCTTGTTATGTCTGCAGTAATGTAGTCTGATTCTTCATTGCTCTTTTAAATTCCTTAAAATTGCAGCAATATAAAATTGAAGTATTGTAAAAAATAGTTTTTTGTGAAATTTTAAATTTGATTTTCTGCCTACAGCGGTTGATTTTTTCAACCAGATAAACATGTTATACGGGACAATCACAGAATTCTGTACAGAAGATAGTTGCCCAATTATGTCAGCTGGTCCAAAATATGAATATCATTGGGCAGATGGTCATACAGTAAAGAAACCAATAAAATGTTCTGCACCTAAGTATATAGATTATTTGATGACGTGGGTACAAGATCAGTTGGATGACGAAACACTCTTTCCTTCAAAAATTGGTACATAATTTTTGCTTGTTCCAACTTGTTACAATAACGCATCATACAATAATGAATTGTCTTTTTAGGAGTACCATTTCCTAAAAATTTCCTCATTATTGCTAAAACCATTCTGAAGCGACTGTTTCGAGTCTATGCACACATTTATCATCAGCATTTCACTGAAGTCGTTCAACTTGGAGAAGAAGCACATTTAAATACGTCCTTTAAGCATTTCATTTTCTTTGTTCAGGTATGTTCTGTAAATGATAAAATACATATTTCAACCAATGAATATAATCGAACATACAAGTCCTGAGTATCTATGGAGGATGGGAATAGGGAGATAAAGGATAACGATAGTATGTTATATAAGAGTTTCTTTCTTACTTTTATTGGGAACGCATCTTGTTGGGTACCACTGTTTAATGTATGCTCACTTCTTCTATGAGCGTCTATATTCAATGTTTCAACTTATATGTTATCTTGTATTTAACATTTGTTTAATAGCACATTTCAAAATTGATGATATTGATTTGTTTTCAGGAGTTTAGTTTGATTGAGCGGCGGGAGCTGGCTCCCCTTCAGGAGCTTATAGACAAGTTAACCGCCAAGGATCCGCGATGAATGCTCCAATTGCTGAAAGAGCTAAGCACTGTGAAAACCCTTCCAAAGAATCTCTCACCTGCGCTGCCTCTACATTCTACTGTCTAATTACGAGTGTTTTTAATTAACAGATGCATCGTCATATTTGAATTACGGTGACATATATGTAGCTTGCCGATCTTCTTGTTATCCTTTCACTGATAACGTTGCTCCCATATTGAAGCACAAATACCATAAGCAGCTTTAAAATATTAGATCACAACACAGGTAACAAATTTGACGCTTATTTGCATTGCAGCTGAATTATTTTTTATATTCATTAATATCATTGACAGGACATTTTAGTCAATGTTAGTGTTATAAACCACCAATTGAACTTGATTAGATTAATAATTGAATTAATGATTTTATACGATTAATTATTTATAGCATTTTTTCATTGATAATTATTTACAGTTTTTAAAAATTCTGAATTTTACAGTCGATATCCTCAAATATTAAAATTTGGAGCAAAGCATTTTAGATGCATTTCTATCAAACTTTTTTTTTATACAAATCAAACATTTTTGAAGTTTTTAAAGTTTTATCAATTATGCACTTTTTAAAGTTTTATCAATTATGCACTCGTCATATATATATATCTCTCTCTCTTTCTCTCTACTCAAACAAGGTAAAACAAACTTTATTCTCGAAGGATTTTCGTAATAATGTGTGTATTTCTCTTACAAAATATCTGTGAAAATGACGCTAGGTTCTATAAAGTACGGAGTATCATCGAAAGTGAACCATGGACATATTAACATAAACCGAGAAAGTAGGTGAAGAATCGTTACAATTTTGTACTTTCTCGCTATTTTTCCCTTTTATTTCTTTTTTGCGAGTAAGTTATTAAAGAGACATTTCTTATTGTAATGGTTTAGAATAGCGTAAAAATATTGTTGTACTTCCTTGCTCTACCTTTATATGTAATTACTGTTTAATGCTTCGAAGTAACATATATTTTTAATTATGCGTACTTCATTGTTTTTCTGCTTACAATAGATTGTGAAAGATTATCAATAAGAATTAAAAATTGATATTACGGCTCGTTGACGAATTATTGTATTATAGTTCTTCAATCGTTAAAAAAGCAAATAACCGAGCTTTGTCTACGAATTATATGCATTGAAGATGGTTTTCGTTGATTTAATTATTCGAATTTCGTTGTCAATTTAATATCAGATAGTGAGCTACATAAGCGTCACGATTATTGGTAATCAACTAGAATCTTCGCATGAAACCTGCATAGTTGCATTCGAATCGAATCACTAGACAATATTGTTTACTAATTATAGGCCATCATGCAGCTAGCTGAGTTGACGAATATAAGCGCAACTCCTTCGAGCCGGTCAAATCGGAGAGATAGAGAAATCACAGTAGTGGTGTATATTCAAATACGTTGTTCACCAATCTAAGAGGAATATTTTTTAAACACTTTTGAAATGAAAAAGTACGCTTAATAATCATCGTTTATTGCAAATCTCGGTTTTAAACATTTTATAAGCTAGTTTTTCATGTAAAATACTTTTAAAAACGTTTAAAAAACATTTCTTGGATGATTGAATCGTTAAGCATTTCAGTTCTTAGCTGATAAATTTTAGGATAAATCATCGACCATTGTAAAAAAATGTGATCTTAAACATTGAGATATTTTGTATAACTAATAAGCTAAGCGCCTTCCATCCTGGCTATAATTCGATTATTGAAACGTCACTGCGCTCGGGAATTATGATTGTATCTTTGCTACGTATTCAGCGAAATCTAAGCTATCTATAGTTATCAAATAGAAAGCAGGGATATTTAATTAAGGTAAAGAAATCGTACGTTTTATTGGGTAAAATGCAGAAAATATGGTATATTTCTTACAAATGCAGATACAAAAATGTCTTAAAATTGAATCGGAATTTTAAGACTTTTTATGGATACAAATTCTGTAATTGAATGTGAACCGAGATCAATGAGCTTTGAAAAATGGTATTACTGAAATTTTAATGGGATTTCAAAAATCACAGTTCTTGTAAATTAATCTCAAATGCCCACATTTAGCGACCTGAGAAATTTTACTGTACCAAACTGTATCCAAATTTAAACGAGTTAATATATTTTGTCCACCATCTATGAATAGTTATAAATAATTTATATACTTCCTTGACCTCAATCATATTTAAAAGAATCAACGTAACCACCAACTCGCTTTGCAAGTTAAAAATGAAAATATGGTTGTATTACAGTAATTTGTCACTAAATTTTTTACAACAAACAACGATGTAATGGACTGATGCAATAAGAAGCAGCAGAGATGAAGCCAATAATGTTAAATCTAATTGTAATGATAATGATAATAATGGCGATAGTTGAACAAATGAGATATTTTTCACGAGTTAATTGTTCACATGACACCATCTCATGACTGTGAAGTGCATATATATATATATACATACAACAATAATAATAATTTACGGTATAAGTATGTCTATAAAAAGCAGGCAAGTATTGAATTTACTCTGCCAGGATACAATTTTTTCGTACATTTTAATATTTTTGAGAAAACTACTAGGATGATTTAAAAAAAAAATAAAGACCATTTTGCCATTAATCGCGATCAATATGGTTATATTTTTTGTCATTACACTAAAACATCTTCAAAATTTTCAAAAAATAATTTTGAGCTTTTTTACATTTTCCAAATTAACATCCTACAAGTTTCCTCGTGAACAAAATGTTTAATTTCATATATGCCCGAAGCAGAGTGATGACAGAATTGGTTCAAAAACAAAATAGCGTCCCACATAGCGAAAAATCCTGATATTTTGAGCTTTTTTAGAATTATCTGATGGACGAAAATCCAATATCAATTCCAATGAAAGACATTAAAATAGTTCCGCAAACAAAATAGCGTCAAGCGAAACGAAAATTCGGAGAAAGATAAAGTTCTTTTCAATCAAGTTTTATGAACTCGAAGCTTGTCATCATAATATAGTTTTATAAACGAAATAGCCTATGGAACGAAATATCAGCTACTTTGTGCCATTTGTGCGCGCAGTTATCTTACGAACGCGAAATTTGAAATTATAACATAAATGTTTTTTAAACGAGCAATGAGCCCGAAACAATAATTCACATTAGAATTAATTTAAATAGAAAATCTGACGTCACACTGGGGTGAAAAACACCCCATTTAGACCGTCTTTTATTGATATTTCACGAATGTAGTATGTACATTTTTTTTCAATATGTAAAGATAGCATTTGAAACCTTCGAGGGTTTTCGTGGAACCATCGAATTCAAAATCAGAACCAGAAATGTAAACTTTCAAAATGAGGCATTGCGGGAGAGGCACCAACTACATCAAATACTGTAGTTGGATCGACGAAGTATTGAATTTGGTCATTCGAAAAAAATAATGACCATGTGTTTTTTCATCAAATGTCGACGTTTTACAGTATATAATGTAAAGGACTCCGTCCCCTGAACCCTCCGCTCACTTCAGCCACAAAATTGTTCTGAATCGGCCCTTCAGACCTCAATAATTGTACGCACTTTGGTCAAACGTAAACTAAATTCTTTTTAAAGTTTAACCTGCAATATAAGTTTACTTAAAAATTGCTTCTTGTTAGAATGGTTATCATCCAAACTTGATTGATCGAAAGAACTTACCTGTAAAGTGAAGTTCGAATATAATTGTACGAGCTGCCTCGTCCGAATAGATCAAACTAGTAGTATCGTTACTTCTACGTATTCTGCCGCAGTAATTAAATATTTAAATTCAAAATTCGAACACCTATTCCCATGATGTTGTTTTGTCTTTACCTTGTCGTTATTTGAAAGTAATAAAATTGCGGAGGAATAGGGTTTGGGAGAAGAAAGTTTTTTAAAATTGTTCTGAGGGAGGGTTTTGATCTATTGGGACGAGGCAGCTTGTACAATTATGATCGAACTTCAGTTACAGGTAAGTTCTTTCTCAATCAATTGCACTTCTCTGCCTCGTCCTCTAGATCAAACTGGTAGGTGTTGAAAGAATTCCGCGATTTACCAGAAATTGTTCACAAGTTTATTTGGAATGAATAGTCCTGTAAATATTTGTTGTATTTTGTAGTTACAACTATGGTAATTATAAACATACTATAATTAACGGAGCATTAAGATTCGTTTATCATGGATAGGGCGAACTGGTGCTTGTCAACGAGTGGTCTATTATAAAAGCGAGCAAATACTGTAGAATTTTCAGACCAACCTGCTACTCATCTGATAACTTCAATGTTGGCACACCGTTTCATGCTGCAGCAGAGGTCGAATGCTGTGGGCTGCGAATGTCGATGTATCAATTCCGCTCTGTTTTAATGTGTTTTTGATAAACAGTCCGTAGTCCTATTCAAAGTGGGGTTTTTTTATCGTTTAGTAGATTTCATGTATTGCAAAGTAGTTTTAACGTTTCTTCCCTTCCACTACCCCATTTTAAAATACTAAATTCAAAATTAGCAAAACTAGCAAATTCAAAATTAGCAAAAACAGTATAGTAAATAACGTCACTAGATCGTAATATGTAACTATGCATCTACTATCTACTATATGAATTTTTACATAAAGTTGGCAATAGTGAACATATGTGTATGCTTATATGTATTACAATGATTTGAAATTGTTTTAATAAAAAATACATAAATTAATAAATATTACCTTGGTCAAAATGCATTACAGACGAAATCTGTGTAAATATTTTGAATGAAGTTTTATTTTATAATGAAAGGCCACTCGAAGTTCCGAGAAGCGCGAGTACGGAAAACACTAAGAAAGAAAATGCGTATTATGTAATTTAAATGCACGCGATTAAACTCAAGTGTGCCAACTTAACCGTGTAAAATTTCATGTAGCGCTTTGATCTAGAGATACTATTTACCACTGTTCATTATGTGCACTCTTGAGGAAATTTTATATTGCAGAGTAAAATTTCCTCAGAAAAATAGTAAGAAAAGAAAAACGGTAATTATATCTCTCAACCTCCTAACTGACAAATTCTCTTATTGTATGCGCACTTATAGATATGATAGAATGATAGATACGTAGGTCTAGGACCTTTAGGTCTACATCGTCTATACTATATACGTACCACGATCATTTGCAGGAGCCATATGCGTGCAGTTTTAATTTTCAAAGTGTCAAACGCATTTTTCTGAAAACCATGAGAGCCTTTCACCACCTTCAAGTATCGCTGTAGTGTTTACAAAGAAGACAGAGTTAAGACCTTATGCTTTCTCAAATGCTTTGCGGCTTTTTATCCTTAATAGTATGCATTCGTAAATCCATTGTGTTTCATAACGAATTACTTTATCATTTTTGAACTTCATCACTGAAAAAGAGTCTTTTACCGCTAATTGTTCTTTTCCAGGCAAGTTAGATATCGCCTCCAATAGCACGTCTTCCTTCACTTGAGAGTATTTATGTATCATTTCTGAAACCTCCTTCAGCTTTTCACACTACAAAGTACCAGAAAATCGCATGTTTTATTAATTGATCTTTAATACGGTACTCATTTATTTTTACATCATACTACCTTCTCGTGGACTCTTGGAAACTGCTTTTTTTTGTTCACATATTGCAATCATTGTACTCTGAATAGTTTGCATTGAGTACTCTTTTTAGCACTTTTAACGTTCTTCGACAAGACTACTTTTTTCAGTTTCCTTAGAGTTGCATATCTTAATTTGGCACATGACTCGCACCTTTTAGCCTGCTGACCTTTCGTGCTCTTTCCTTTGGGGATAACGTAGCCCTTACACCCTTCAGCTCTGAAAAATGAAATAATGAACATTAAAAACACGTCGTTTAATTTGTATACAATAAAGACATTACAAACATTTATCTATATTTACAGCATAGGCAGAAGTTCCTAAACTTAGAGATTGGTTTATATATAAAATATAAATATAAATAATATATAAAAAGAATAAAAAAAAACCCCCAAGCGGTAGCTTTCAGATGTTACTGTGACAGCTACCTCATACCAACAAAATAGCCAGCCATCAAACAAACTGTGACAAAAAATCATGCAACTGTATACAAATTGATATAGTAAATTCAATTAAATATCTAGGTATAACTATTGATAAATAATGTAATTCATTATTGTATACAGTTGTATAAATGTCAGAATAAATATGTAATTATATATGCCTTAAAAAGGCATAGTTAAAACTTCATAAAAAGATACCAAAGAAATACCCATATTTACGGGCAAGTGATTATGCACTAAGAGAATTGATGATCAAAATTGTATCACCACTACCGATCAGAAAGTTATAATGTGTTTTGTCTTATGTATCCGAAATAAACAATTAACACTTTAAAACCATATATAGAAAATGCAAGTTAACAATTTTTTTAATTATCACTAATGTTCTTACTGTTCTGTGTTTCGCTCTACACATGGTAACAGATTATCGACAGTCTTCAATATTTTTGTAATATCTTGCAGATTTGTCAGGGTCCGAAGGTTCTCCACGTTAACTGTTTTCCCATGAATAAATATCTGCAAACAGAAGAAAACAATTTCAGTTTTATTATAACAATGGTTTAACACAATAAATATATAAAGGCACAATAGTATACACTGGAAAAAATGCATGGTTACAGTATCCAGATATATCTGTCCTGATAATAATGTAGTGTAACTAAATTAATGTAGAAATAAACTATCATTAATGTGTAACTAAATGTGTAGAGTACAATGATTGCAATATATGAAAATGCTTAAACTGTTGCGGCTATGGGCACAGCTTGAAGAAATGCACCTCCAAAATAAAATGTAGGTATTGCGCTGAAGAGTACGAAACATGACAGTGTCAAAACAAAATGAACAGGGAACAATATAAGTGTGTTAATTGCTAACATTTCAACACTAGATTTAAGGCAAATAGGAACACAAACCATATGTACCTATCTGGAGTATTTAGATCAATAAATAAATTCCTTTTGTAAATAATATAGCATTTAAATTGAAATTTCAAAATGGCAAATTTTGTAAAAATTACAAAAGTGATAAACTCAAAACATTTAGATATCATTCTTGCGAAGACTTACTCCACAATATTAATTTACACTATAACTTAAATATATAATGCATATCAACATACATAGCTGAAGTTGTCATTACAATGTATCAGTGTGTATACTAATGATACTTACATGAAGTTGCAAATTTTCTTTCAAGACAACTCGTTTTGAAGAGTCCGAATTACAAGTAAGGTCACAATAATTCCATACTACAAAGTTTTCATCTTTCTTTACGCCCCAAAACGTTGATGGCAAGGGTATCAAGTGGATATTTTCCTTAATAATATTATAATCCCATTCTAGAATTGGATGTTCTTGTATAGGCGTGGCAGAGATGGTAGTTGGTGTTGTTGGCGCCGCGACTGAAACTGCCAGTGCATTGGAAAATATTGTTGGCATTGCCCCTTTTCGGAGAAGAGCTTTTCCTCTTGGGATTCTTGAAGTGGTTCCATCCTTCAGTACAGTAACATACTCAGTTTCAATATCATTCTTTTCAAAATGCAATTCGCAAACCGAGTGCTTGGTTGTCAATATTTTGCCTCCTAATGGCATCTGACTGGACCATTGTTGCAACAGTGCCTATATACACATCAGATGCAATCAAATAAATGCAGCGATTTATAGATGCAGTTACACTTAAATACATATTCCCATAATTTCACTAATAGTACAATTAGCAAATATATATATTATAAACAACACCAATACAATATATAACAAATTTCCCTATCCAGTAAACGAATGGAATACTTTTTATGATTCTTAATTCTATTTTGTGAACATGAATACTTGTTCGTTTACTGGGTAAGTACCAAGGTCTATAAAATAAAATAAAATATAAAATACATAAATAAATATAAGTGTCAATATTTTTTTTACGATATGCGTGCTTGCAAAAACAATAAAAAGGTTACCGCCGGTATCGTAAAAAATTTGTGTTTATTCTTTCCTGACGACCGGGATCTGCATCCGGGAACCACACAATTAGGCATAATCGTTTCTGTTATTTATTAACAACTATTTGCAACAATGTAGAAGACAATTTTAAAAACGAGAACTCTATTGTATACTTATATTTTTCACAGAACCTCGGAAAATTGGGTAAATTGTTTGCAAATATCAACCAGTCAAAGCAAAGCAGAGATGAATAGGGAGGGGGAGATTGCTTAGTTAGCAGCAGATTTCAGCTGTACCAACAAATTTCGCCTGAAAGTGGCGCCAACGCGCGGATTACGTTGCGGAAATGGTAACGAAGAGCACCCCAAACAAATGGCACGAGCGCGGACCCCCGTGAAGTTAGCACCCGACTTTAGATTTTCGGGACTTATAATACATGAATCGATTGCTCATCGAATGCTCATCATGCGTCTTTTTCGCATTTT
>JAPYZR010015688.1:0-10432 GCA_030522945.1 Trichopria nigra
GAAAAATCCATCAACTTTTGTATGAAACATTTTTCCCGAAAATGCCCTCTCGCTGAGATAATTCGCCGTCCCGGGACTTTTGGCGGACCCTGTATATATTTTCTAAATTGATATTAGTAAAGAGAATATGCAATGTAAGCTATTTTTTATTAATATTTTGATTCGCTATCTTGCTCTAGAAGCTTTCGGACCTGTTGTCCATTTACTCCTTACCGCGATCGTGAACGATTGTTTACATTAGGCGAGACCGGTTGATAGTGCGTAACTTTGCATGCGATAACAATAACATTAGAAGTAAACAGACAACGGACTGTATGTGGAAATTATAATTCAAATCCCGTCTGCGATAAGATTGCAAAATTATCCCGGGAACTCTTATACTTCGTATAATTGGCAGTAAGCCAAATCTAAAAAATGTCCTCGAAGTATAGCCCTACTAAAAACAGAGAGAACCGATAAACGAAAAGTAAATTGTAGATTATTGGTTGAATTGTTACGGAGCAGATGGGGAATAATAATTAAATATCCTTGCTAGGATCGTTAGCAAAAATAAATCCTTGCAAAATAATCTAGTAATATTGATAAATGCATAGGACGTGGATTCTCCGTCTGGAAAGCCGGGAGGCAGTAAATAGCAACTTATTAGTCACGAGAAGAAGAAGACATATGTCGAGGTGTGTCAATGCGAGACCATTTGCGTTCCAGATGGCTATTTTCAAACTGTTGATTGAAACGTACAGGTCGCTTTAAAAGTGTACGTTCTTTTTTAACATATAACATACGCTCAAGTCTATTATTTGTGTTTATATTGATTATGTCATTACACTGTACCTACTGAGTTTGCTTCTTTAGAATCTATGTTTGCTTTTTGATTTCTTTGATTTGCCGTTACCTGAGCGCAGGAGGAATTTGGCCTGACTCTGTTGTTATTTACATTTGTTTGTTTATGTCAGTTTTCCCGAATTAGCGCTTAACGTTCGAAAAAGTGTTTGTAAATGGTTTTCCTGATTGCACTTAACCAGTTACGTAATTCAACTTTTATTTTATTTTTTTTTTTTGCATTTTGTTGTTTGGGCTATCTCTCAGTCTTTTGCCAGGTGTAGCTTTCCTCTTTTCCATGTTTACCTTGTATTGGGCATATTGTCCCGTTCAACCATATTAAGTATTTGTCAAGTTTTGAATTTGAAGAGCAACTACACTGCGAATTTCGCTTTTATGTTAACACCCTATAAAGAACGTATTACCTGCATGAGCACTAGCTTGAGGGGACTCTCGTCAAACCATTCAACTTACATATTTTTTTTTTCTTTAGTATAAAACTCTGTGTTATTATGAGTATACGGGTGTAGTTTTTCAATTGAACCAAGCGTTCGTCGAGAGAAAAGATCAACTGTCAAAGGTAAGAATTTTTGTTATTTTATCTAATTTATTTATTTAAATTCTATTCGTATGTGGAACTATACCATATTCGATTCGATATCCGACGATATCATTTTCAAAACAACCCATAGAATACATTTTATGTCGTCATTGCTCTAGACTGAAACGCTCGGGGTGAAATGATTTAAGATACTTTCGTAAAAAATGGACAAAATGGAAATCATGGACGCAATTAAAGCCATTGACGAAATTCAAGCGAAGGAAACAATAAAACAGTTGTATAGTGTCGATCTAGATGATGGTAGAAAAAGGTATATTGTCGTAATGGCAATATTGCAAGATCAGCATGACATTGTCAAATTGGCCCTGGACCTCCGCTACGATGTTAATGTTAACATATCCGGCAAGAATGTATTGCATTTAGCATGTGCTTGTCTGAATTCACGGATCGTGAGATTATTCTTAAATCGAGGATTTGACATGTATGAGGGTGCTGAGACCGGTAATGGTCCACTAAATGCACTTAAGACCTACTATAAGTTTTATTCAACAAACCATCTAACTCATCGCTTGGATGTTCCCGAGAAGTTTTCGCCAGATGACGAAGTGTTTAAGATTTTGAAGCTGTTCTTCGACAGAGGACTAGTTTTGCACGCTGACAACAAAAACGACCGCTCAATTGTGGAAGAAATTTTGACCCATGGAACAAAAGAAATTGTCGATTTAGTTGCTAAACACGGGTACGATTATAATTATGTAGACGATACTCATCGAACCATTCTACAAGCTTTAACTAGGAAAGGAAAACCGGACGTTATTGAAGCTCTTTTGAAATACGTCGACGTGAATGTCAAAACAAGATCTCTCACAGCTCTGCACGTGGCGGTTCATTATGGAAAAGTTGAAAACGCGCGTGTATTGTTGAAAAATGGCGCTGACTATTATGCGGTGGTCGGTGGAGCCCCTATACCCTTTTTTCTCGCTTACACTATGCATGGCTATGGTAGCGACGAAATATGCCGCCTCATGATTCTACATAGAAGGGGCGTTAACAGCATCTTATCAAATTACTACGTCATTAAATCTGTGATTATAGTATTGAGTTCGAAATCCAAGTATCAAAGGCACCGAACTATTCTCGCCATGCATGCTATAATAATGAAAAGTGCGAATTTTCCCATTTATGATGACGTCTATTCCGATCTCGCGGTACCGGAAAGCGAAAATATAAATATACCCGAGTTGGAGTTTGCATGCTCGAAAGAAATCAAAAAATTGAACAACACATTCATAACAGTTGGTCGAACTTATTACGAATTGATGACTGGCCATACGAATGATGTTGTCTGGTGGTTAACCAGGGACGCGCAAAAGCGTTTCGAAACGTATCCATATGACGGTGCTTTTATTTTATACAGCGACACATTATATATAGCATATAAATTAGCATTAAAAAGAAGAGTCGTCTTCGAAATGAACGGAGTGCTTCTTTTGAACTTATTTTTTGCTGCCGGTGTAGATTTCGATATCGCAAGACTTATAATAGATTACTTGAATTTCGATGACTTGGTGAATTTAATACTTGGCATACGTGATATGTAGATGGATAATGATAATAATCAGTATTGTCAATTGAAACAATTCACCCAATATTTTATTTCTCGTTATAAGTTTCGTATAGAATGTGGGATGTGTAAAAGGGTCTTTCAAGAAATGGTCGGCTTTATACAATCTGCGCGATTTGAAGTGTGTCTATATGTACGTATACGTATATATGCTGTAAATGAATACAGTCTGTTAAGAAATGTATATTTTTAATGACAGTCACAGTGGCATATTCGTAGTGTCGTATATGTGCTCGATATATACAAGACAGCAGATAGCTCTTCAAGACATGTAGTAGATATTTTTTATGATCATCGCTGATAAAAATACTGTAAGAAGTCATGTTTTAAAGTTATTAAAAAGAAAAAAAAAAGAAATATATTTATATATATATATATATATATATATGCATTTGTGGAGCTCACTTTCCATAACACTTAGACCAATCCTGGCGAAGAGCGCAAAATTATGCTCAATTACTTGCGCACAAATATTCCTATATTATCCTATTACTTTCGTTTAATGTTTTATTAAAAATATTATATATTGGTTCTGGTAGAAAAACCAATATCGCAAAGTGACATAGTAAAATATCTCGAGGCATCTCTGTGTGAAACCATTTTTTAACTGTTCATTTGAACATATATGTTTATTACTTACGAGGACGATTAGTAGGTAGGTTTAACATATCGAATTCGTCCATTGCGTTTCATATCATACGTTCAAGTTTGTTGTTTACGTGTATATTGTTTATTATTATTACACTGTACCGGGCTTGATTCTATGCCTGTTTGTTTAATATCAACGTTTTCGTATTGATTTCTTTGGTTTGCCGTTACCTGGGGGTCGTAGGATTTTTGTTTAAATTTTGTCTTTTGACAGGTATAGTATAGTACTCCACTTTTCCGTGGAGTTATATCTGGTATTGGGCATATTGTCCCGTTCAACCATATTAAGTATTTGTCAAGTTTTGCATTTGAAGAGCAACTCCACTGCGAATTACGCTTTTATGTTAACACCCTATAAAGAACATATTACCTGCATGAGCACTGGCTTGAGGGACTCTCGTCAAACCATTCAACTTACATATTTTTTTTTTCTTTAGTATAAAACTCTGTGTTATTATGAGTATACGGGTGTAGTTTTTCAATTGAACCGACCACATATCCGTCTCGTCTAAGCGTTCGTCGAGAGAAAAGATCAACTGTCAAAGGTAAGAATTTTCGTTATTTTATCTAATTTATCTATTGAAATTCTATTCGTATATCGAACAATACCATGTTCGATTCGAAATCCAACGATATCATTTTCAAAGCAACCCATAGAATACATTTTACGTTGCCATTCCTGTAGTCTGAAACACTCGGGGTGGAATGATTTAACCAAAAATTATACGTGACCGTTACGTTAGTCTCGATTGTAATAGTACACTACCTAACGAGGGTGTAAAGTACACCTTTACCCACGAGTTATTTTCTGTATTTGGTAGGTAAAGAAAAAATGCTAAAAGTACTTTAGTTGCCTCATATTAGTGCTTAAAGTGATCATTGACAGATTCTAGGTGGTGTCAAGCGTGAAATAAACAACAAATTACGCATGAATTGAAAGACGCATGCGCAAAGTTAAATGCGTAGCACGATTTTTTTACTTTACGCACAGAATTAGAAAAAAAGCAGCTTTTATCCTTTATATAGCTCTACGCTAAATCTACACGTTTTGCAATGAAAACATTTATAATTTTATGTAGCTTTCACACACTTCTTTGGCCCGCCTAAAAACGTGATTTGGCATTTCGCACATGTCATCGTCAAACACGTGATTTTTTAAGTAGGGAAACAAACTGAAAAATAATTACAAAGCATCGTGCAATACTTTAGAGCAATTTTCTAACCAACCATCCAGCTACAAACGAATTACTTGAACATTCTGATGGTGATTCCCACATTTCTTAATGAAATGGAAGAAGTTTCTGCATTTTTATATATGATCATTGGAATTATCGTTGCCTTCAACAAATCAGTACTTTATGCGTTTTCTGACATTGTCAATCATACCTATCCATTAATCTGGTTTCTTTTTTACTGTTCTGGATGAAACTGACGAAATTTTTGTGCCATCCACAGTTTTATGATTTCCATTCGTTGCATGTCGAAGCAGAGAGAAATTGAGGAGAAGTGGTCATTCCAACGAATGGAACTTATTGTCTAGAAAGTTCTTATTTCCCAGAAATCGCACATGGGGGGGTCCCATATGGGAATTTTCAGTAGGGGTTTTATTAGCATCAAGGAGAAGAAGCCATTTTTTATCTGATCATTTTGTTGCAAACTCCATCGCACATGGTTTATGATAAAAACCATTTATCATAAACATTAGGTACCACCGATAACAAAGTCTTTTATATGTGTTTAGGTACACGAAGATATTTTCGCAAGCATGGACGAAGTTGAAAAGATCGACGAAAGTGAAGAGATCGACAAAAGTGAACAGAGCGACGAAAGTGAAGCGACAGTTGAAAGTGAAGCAATAGATGAAAAGACCTCCTATCCTGGTTTAGAAGAAGCATTGTACAGAATCAGTGTATGTGATGAAGAAAAAAAGGATATCGTCGTTACGGCAATATTGGAAGATAATTATGACCTTATCACATTCGTCCTGGACCTCGGCTGCGACGTTAATATCGACCAATCTGGCATGAATATGTTGCATTTAGCATGCGCCTGTTTAAATTCACGACTCGTGGGATTATTCTTAAATCGAGGATTTGACATGTATGAGGGTGCTGAGGACGGCAGTAGTCCACTAGATGTACTCAAGGACTACTATAAGGTATATGCGACGCAGAATAATACTCTTCGCATGGAGTTTCCGGCAAATGTAACGCCAGATGATGAAGTGTTTACGATTTTGAAGATGTTCTACAACAGAGGACTAGTTTTGGACGCTGATGACCAAAACGACCGTTCAATTGTGCAGGAAATTTTGACCTATGGAACGAAAGAAATTGTCCAATTATTTGCCGAACACGAGTACGACTTTAATTTTGTGGACGAAACTGATCGAACAGTTCTGCAAAGAATTACTGTGGATGGAAAACCGGAGGTAGTCGAAGCTCTTTTGGAATACGTCGACGTGAATTTCCAAACAAGCCATGGCACAGCACTGCACGTGGCGGCTCGTTCTGGAAATATCGAAAACGCCCGTGTATTGCTGAAATACGGCGCTGACGTTGACGCGGTAAACGATGAAATGGTGACTCCTTTGCCCGCCTCCCTTTCGTTGAATGACGGGAGCGACGATATGTGCCGAAGGCTGCTTATATCTAGAAGCGGCGTTAACAACATCCTATCGGATATCGAACTCATGAGAAGGCTGATTGCATTATTCCACATGAATTCCGAGATTCGTGTGCAACGAGGGATTCTCGCCCATCATGCCATAGCAATGAGAATGGCTAACTTTCCTGTTGATGATTGGATCTATTCAGCACTCACGGTACCGGCTGATTTCAATGAATCCGAGTTGAAGACTCGATGCGCGGACGAACTAAAAAGATTACGGAAAACCTACGTCGCAGTCGGTCGAACTTATTACGAATTGATGACTGACCATACGAATAATGTTGCCTGGTGGTTAAACAAGGACGTGCAAACGTATTTTGAAACTCATCCATACGCTTGTGATTTCCCTTCATACTGTGACTCATTATATGTAGCTTATAAAGTTGCATTGACAAGGAGAAAAATCCTCGAAACGAACGGAGTGATTCTTTTGAATATATTTTATCATGCCGGTTTGAATTTCGATATGGCGAGGATTATAATATCTTACTTGAATGACGATGACTTAATGAATTTAATAAGTGCATACAAATTCGATGTAGATGAATGTTAATTTAAAAATCAACCCATTATTCTTTGTCCCGTTATGTAGTTCGTAGAATGATGGTGTATATATAAACATAAATGAATAGAGTCTATGTGCTCGACAAATTCCAGACAGCGCATAGCTCTTAAAGACATCTAGTAACTCATTTTATTTTGCCATTACTTTTGTTTAATCATTCATTAACAATATTATTCAAATTCAAATATTATTTATTAGTTCTGGTGGAATAAAGATATTGATCCGATATGTTACTATCTTGCATTTTTGTGTATGTACTAAATAAACGAATACCGCCCCTACACTTCGTTAAATCGACGATTGATGAGCGACTTCAGATTTAGTATCAATTTGAAACATCGTTGTTTATAATGAGTAAATTTAATTTAAATCAACCATTATGTCTATAATGAAAGGATCTCGTGAGCGCCCGAGTTTAACAACAATAACCGTAGAAGTAAATAGACAACAGACCTGTATGTCGAAATTATAATTCGGCCGTTGAGGCCTTTGAAAAATATTACATATCGATGATTGATTCAAATGCTTATACTTCGTAAAACTGGCAGAAAGCTAAATCTCAAAAAACGTCCTCGAAGTAGTCCAACTAACCTAACGTCCCTATTTATTCTACTGAACATTCAAATGACCTAATTGGACCTCTTGGATTTCTTTTTAATAAATCCCTAAGCGACCCCCCCCCCCCCCCTCCCATTAATATGGAAGCTTGGATTCGTTACACCTACATACAGAAATAGGTCTATAAGGGAATTACATGCAGAACTATCGGCCTTTGAACATTCAAAGTTGTATTCCAAAAATTCTAGGTTCAATCATAAACTTCTTGAAACGACTGCCTCCAAAATTTCTGTTCATTGACACGATTTCAGGGTACGACATTCAACGTCTTCCAACTTGGTATTATATGAACATGAAACACTACTTGAGGCCTCTATCAGAGGTCACCAGATCTCATTTACATCTTGGTAGGCTATATGACTTCAGCTAAAATCACAGCGGATCGATCGATTCCTATTCAACCATGATAGATCTCAGTTTGTAAAATACAAGTCATCAATCTCAAAGCTGACAGAAGTAAGGTGTTTAGTTCCAGAAGAATCGCACGATCTTATTTAATATGTTCATCAATGACAATAACGATCCCATTTAATCACTCCTCCGCCCTTCTCTGTACTGATGACTACAAGATGTTTAAACTTATTGATGGTCAAGACGATTGACTATAGGATGTCACTTAACATAAGTAAGTGATATATGACATATCTTTGGCAAGAACAAGGGTATTTTATGATGAACAATTGAAATTTAAATCTCATATTAAGCACATAATAACGCAAAACATTCAAGCTTATTGGATTTGTAAAAAGATTGAGAGCTGATATTAAAAATATAAATGCCCTGCTACCAGTTCTACGGTTAGATCAATTCTAACCTGCGCGGGGGTTCTATCTTTCCCTCTTTATAACAATGACATCCTAAGAATGGAACGAGATAAACATGTAATGTTTTAAGGTATCTTACCTCAAAAATCTGGAATGACATAGAGAATCGATAGACAGGATTGTTCATACTTACCAAATTCCTTTCGCTTACAATCATTGAGAACAGTACAGATCTCATATACCTACGTAAAATTCTATTCGATGACTTGGGATCAATGATTTGCACAAAAAATGTTTCCATTGTTAAAATGTACCTTCATATCGCAATCTCTAGACGTAGGGGTAGTCAATGTCGGGTACAAATATATGTCTACTTATTTTATATATATATATTATATTAATTTTATTATTATTATTATTATTTTCTTTTAAACATAAATCTCTGGGGTACCTTGGGCTGCTGATTCTGATTTAATAATCAACATTTCAACATTCAGTTGAATGTACAACAGGTCTAGTTTCTCAATTGAACCAATAATGCTTTTGGCCCCTCGACCATATAAGCGGATTAGTGCGTGTACAAGGAGGGGTCGAGAAACCGAAAACTTCAAGAGAAGGACTCCACTGTAAAGGGTAAGAATTTCCATCACATATATATGCAATGTTTGTAGCATTTAAAATTTTTCACCGGGTACCGATCTATTTAAATACTATACTTGGCACAAAGTATATATATATTCTTGCGCTAATCTCTATTGTAAAGTCGACTTTTATGATTCATTTATATATATATATATACGTAATTCGTAACCTCATAAATTATTGTGTATAAAAGAAAGGGCATACATTATTGTCCGTAAATAAATATAAATAAATAAATAAATAAATAAATAAATAAATAAATAAATAAATAAATAAATAAATAAATAAATAAATAAATAAATAAATGTGTTTATAAATTTCTGTTCATAAAATTGAAAAGCGGAATGGCAATATCATTTTGATTGCATAGCTCCATATGCAAGGATATCAAATGTGATACAGGGAACGAAACAGGATGAAATCTCTGTGGCAATATTAAAAGTAACGCTGAATTTGTCACAACTGCTCTGGATCTCGGCTTCGATGTCAATACTATACAAGATGGCACTACTCTGTTGCGATTCATATACTGGTACATTCGCCCGAATGCCAGTTGCCCGAATGCCAGTGTGCCGAACACATTTGCCCGAAACCAATCGCCCGAACGTTATTGTGCCCGAAAGAAGAAATAAAGTTTTGTTACGTTTGTTTATTTATTTTGTACATTATTTACTTTATATTTTTACTTTACATTTAATGTTTTTACTAATCCTTCACGAAATTTGAATATTATAAGCGAGATTCATTAAAAATTCTAGAATCCGATTCTCCTGTTTATATTGTTGGTATTCTTCGGTGATGCGAAGGAGACGTTGTTGGAGAGAGACCCACTGTTTGCGAGGTGCAGCTTTAACCGATCGACCGAGACTGAGCTCTACGAGACACGTTTCAGTGTCTTGATGTTCTTTTTGTAGCTGGTTCAGGAAAGAGTACAAATCGGGATGATTTTTATTCACAAGCACCCGAAAGCGGTTGTGCCACCCCTCGCTGACGTTATTTGTCCTATGCAGTCCTTGAAGTGTCGCCTCGTGCTGGTTCCACAAATCTAGTGAGTATCGGGGAGGAACAGCACGACGACGACCACGAGCTGGTCTCCCGCGAACGTATGTATGATCGAAATAATCTAAAACTTCCACTAAATCATCTGAAATAACATCTGCTAGATCTTTGAAGGCATCGATGACATCTGATTTGGGAACAAAGGCGAGACTCAAAATCATGTGGGTTTGTTTACGTATGGTGTCATCGTTTACGTCATTGTAAGCAGACTGCAAGCCATGCCCGGGAAAAAATGGATCAGATATAATTATATATGAATCATATATAATCCGTCCATATATGGATTTTGACCGGATATAAGTATATATAAACATATATGTCCATATATAATTATATATGCCCACATATACTCAGATATATTCATATCTAATTATATATGACCGTATCTAATTATATATGCCCATATAAAATTAGATATGCTCTTTGTTTCTTATACAATTACTTGTGAAGAAACAATATTA